>CAUYRH010006888.1:0-11010 GCA_963574655.1 Perodicticus potto
GCTAAACAGAGTTCGAATTGAGATTCCATTAGAAAAGGAGAACCAAGATAAATTAGTGAAGTTTATGATCCGGATAGGTGTTTTCAGCATTCTTTATCTCGTACCACTGTTGGTTGTAATTGGATGCTACTTCTATGAGCAAGCTTACCGTGGCATCTGGGAAACAACATGGATACAAGAACGCTGCAGAGAATATCACATTCCATGCCCCTATCAGGTAAGGGAAACCTTGAAATTTCAGAATGTATGATAATAAAACAAACACATATTATTGTAAAGAACTAACCTTGTAAAAAAATAACCTAGCTATTTTTTTAAAAACTTCATGAACCTAAACCTGTATATTAAAATTTTAAAGAGAAGATGATGAACCAATATGTTATAATAAATATGGAATGCATGTATTTGTATAGACGTCATTTTAGAAGATGACTTATAAGTCTAGGCTGTGGACCTTTAAGCAGTTTTCTTCTGTTCCCACAAAGTATTTGCTTGTTGATGTTTTCTTTTTTTAGAAAAAAGGTTTGTGGGGGAGAAGCACTTTGCCAACTCTAATAAAAAAGTGCTGTGGAAATTTTATACTGATGTTCATATTAGGAATTACTTTAACAGGTTTTTTTTTGAGACAGAGTCTCAAACTGTCACCCTGGGTAGAGTGCTGTGGTGTCACAGCTCACAGCAACCTCCAACTCCTGGGCTCAAGCAATTCTCCTGCCTCTGCCTCCCCAGTAGCTGGGACTACAGGTGCCTGCCACAATGGCCGGCTATTTTTTGTTGCAACTGTTACTGTCATTTGGTTACTGTTGCCTGGGCTGTATTCCAACCCGCCAGCTCAGTGGTTATGTGGCTGGTGCCTTAGCTGCTTGAGCCACAGGTGCCGAGCCAAGAAGAAAGGACTTTCTAAGAAATGGTAACAGTGTTACTAAGAACAAAGTCTGTGGGGAAAGCAGCTAGTAAAGGCTCATATGTGACAATGAGAATGCCAATTTCCCTTTTACTTTGTGGTATAAATAGTCTTTTATTTTTTTTTTTTTTGAGACAGAGCCTCAAGCTATTGCCCTTGGTAGAGTGCTGTGGCATTACAGCTCACAGCAACCTCCAACTCCTGGGCTCAAGCAAGTCTTCTGCCTCTGCCTCCCAAGTAGCTGGGACTACAGGCGCCTGCTGTGCCTGGCCATTTTTTAGTTGCAGCCATCATTGTTCTTTGGCGACTCGGGCTGGATTTGAACCCGCCAGCTCAGGTGTATGTGGCTGGCGCCTTAGCCACTTGAGCCACAGGCGCCGAGCCCAAATAGGCTTATAAAAAAGATAATTATATAATTTTATAAATAGTAGCTACTGATTTTTTAAAAATTAACTTATAAGTTAGAGGTCAGAAAAAAAGAAATAATTGCAATTCTATTGAAATTCTATTGAAATTTCTTAGTAAAAACTCTGAGTTTTCAGATCTGAAGATGTTTAGTTGAATTTTGCCTCAAATGAGAGAAATGAGATCCTTCCCTATCCCTTGCCTAAGATCCCAAATATATATTATTTTAGAGCTATTGGGAAATAATGTTTCACTATGAAATTAAAACATGTAAATTAGAGTAGTTGGGATGCTGCCATTTTAAAGAGATTTCTAGAATTCATGTAACATCTTTAGAACCAGTTTGAACTACCCAGAAATACATGTGTATGCTTTTCTATAGTCTTAGGTTATAAGTGTTTTTTCTGAAATGTTTCCAATGTAAAGAAAAGAATAGTGAATAATATAATAAAAATAACATTGTTATTAAGGTATAAACTGGAATAGGAATCCTAGCTTCATATCTTAACTTCATTATTTACTAACTTTATTACCTGAGACCAACTTCACTTCTCTCTGCTTTAGTTTCTCATCTATAAAATGAGCATATAAAAGATTCTGCCTTCTAGGATTGTTTTAAGTGTTATGCATGTAAATACTTAGAATCGTGCTTACTATATAATAAATGCTCAAATATTAGCTTTCTTCTTACTCTTTTTATAGTTGTTGCTACTGTTGTTTCTTACATATATGCATATTTACACATATAAGTACATTTTTAAAAAAACATCTTATACCAAGCTTTAGCAAATGCAATATTTGCTTCAGACTTTTATTTTTTTTTTTTTTTTGAGACAGAGCCTCAAGCTGTCACCCTGGGTAGAGTGCTGTGGCATCACAGCTCACAGCAACCTCCAATTCCTGGGCTCAAGTGAGTCTCTTGCCTCCGCCTCTCAAGTAGCTGGGACTACAGGCGCCCGCCACAATGCCCGGCTATTTTTTGGTTGCAACCGTCGTTGTTTGGTGGGCCCGGGCTGGATTCGAACCCGCCAGCTCAGGTGCACGTGGCTGGCACCTTAGCCCGTGAAGCCACAGGCGCCGAGGCTACTTCAGACTTTTAAAAGAAATCATATGACAGTTTTAGCTGAAGCTCCCTATGTACCCTTCCTTAATCCTACTCCTGTTATTCCCTACCCAGAAGTAGCCATCATTCTGAATTTGGAGTGTATCATTTCCATGAAAGTCTGTACATTTACCGATAATGTATTTAGCTATAGATAACTTTTGTTTTACATAGTTTATAAATGATACTATGTTTTGGATGTGTTTCTTCAACTTGATTTTTTTAGCTCAGCTTTTTGGTTTAGAGATGTATTTATGTTAATACTGCAGCTCTAGCTCATATTTTAAAATATATTTTCTTATAAAGAAGCTTATATTATAAAATATTTCAGATATATAAAAGTATAAAAAATAGCATATGCCCATGTACTTCCAACCCAACTACATTGCGTTCTTAACATGTCACACACAAGGGCCTTCCGGAAAGTATCCAGCCACACATGTCTGTTTTTCATATTTTCACTCAATTTTATGTTTGAAATAATTTACTTGTTGGTAAGTATACTGCTAATTTGTTCATTTTAACTGCAGTAGAGTACTCTGTTGTATAAATATGCTGCAGTTTATTTGCTCATTCTTCTGGCGATGGACACATAATGGTTCCCACTTGTTATTATAAACCATTTTGCAGGGAACGTTCTTGGAACAGCTCATTCCTTGCACATGAACAAGAGTTTCCATGGGTGGTATACCAAAGAGTAGAATTGTTGCACTGTAGGATATAAGCATCTTCAGCTCAAGTGGTTATTCTAGTTTGTACTCACGCCAGAGTAAGATTTTCCCATTTCTCCACATCTTGTTGCTCTAAACTTTTTAAGTTTTTGCCAACCTTTGAAATAATGTCTCAATTCTGTGGTTTACTTACTACTGGTAAAGTCGAGTGTGTTTTCATGTGTCTATTCGAGTTCTCTTCTGTGACTCACCTGTTACCTTGTCCATTGCTCTGTCAGGTTATTTGCTTTGGTTGTTTTAATATTACTTGTATTCTTTGTCAGTCATTTGTACTAGAGTATAGCTTGTCTTTCAACTTTATTAGTGCTTTGCTTTGCTTTTTGTGCTCTAAGGTACTCTTCTCTGCCTCTGAAGTCATAAAAATAGGTCTGCTGTACTTTCTAGCAGTTCCTACAGTTTGCTTTTTTGATTCATATCTTTAATCCCTTGAAATTTATTTTTGTCATTGTTGTAAGGAACATAATTTTGTTGCACATGGATAAGCAGTGTGATTTCTGCATCATTTATCCAGTAGTCCATCTGAATTATAACATACCCTCTGTCACGTACAAGTTTTATTTTTAGGCTCCCTCGTTTGTGCTCATCTGTCAGGTCCACATTTCACCTACCTCGGTCCTCTGTGTGTCCTTGCACTTAAGTCCCCTATTATTAACACCTTGTGTTTGTACGGTACGTTATAATTAACCAGTATTGACGTCGTATTATTAACGGAAGTTCATACTTTATTCACATATTTTTAGTTTTTATCTAATGTCCTTTCTCTGTTCCCCGATCCCACCCAAGGTGCATTACGTCTAGTAGTTTTATCTCTTTTGCTGCCTCTGGGCTGTGACAGTCTCTCAGATTTGCTTTGTTTTTTACGTTACTGCCTAGATTTAAAAATATTTTATACCAACTATTTTAGCAAGAACAACATTTAAATTGCATGTGAACTTTATGGCCACTCTACTTTTTTTTATATGTATTTTAAAATAACAGTAATTTTGCAGACACTTAAGTTTTTTTTTTCACTAATAATAATTCCCTCTATTTGGTGCCTTGTAACAGTTTCAAAGTATTTAATGGACAAGTTACAGTTCTCAAAGATTGTTGATATTTCTAGAAAAGCATTTGAATATGGTATGATATATTAGATAAAACATAGACTTTAAATCCAGCAGGCTGAGTTTATATTCTGGCTCTGCCCTTTCATCATAATATGTTAAATACAGTAACGTTGGTCTCATGGTTGGGTTGAAGATTAAATGAGTTAAATTTAAACCTCTTACCAGAGTGCTTTGCACAAAGTAAAATTTCAGTTATTAATTTCTCTTATTACAAGTACGTAATTGAAGTTTGAAAAAGGATTATCCCTGTATTCTATACTAGAGTCATAATTTTTTCTTTTAAACACTGATTTTGAAAAGCACAAAGCCTCCTTTCCTAAAGTGCTCCTTTGTTTTTTTAATTTTTCATCCATCTAATCCAATGCTATATGTCCCAAGTAATTTTAATACTAAAATTTTTATTTTAACAATAGAAATTTGTTACCATAGTACAAGCAGATTGGCCAAAACTATCAAATTCACGTTAGAGCCACTTGTAGAATTCTAAGAGATTATTTTTTATAGGAAACAAAAAATACTGTATTCTTCCAAGCCACACAAGTGAACCCATCTGTTATTATCTAGTCTGAACAGAGTAACATTAAAGCTAATTTGTTATAGTTTTAACTTCATTTTCTGGTAAGAATGTTGCCATTTACCAGGAAGTTGCACAAGGAATCAACATTGTTTATGAAAGGACCATGAATGGGAGATGGGTATGTTTTATGCTTCCAACATTAGATACAAATAATTCTCCTTTATTAATACTAGTCCTACTGATCTTTTTTTACTTCTAGTCTCTTTCTTTCTGTCTTTCCTTTCCTTTCCTTTCCTTCTTTCTTTCTTTTTACTACTGATTTTTCTTTCCTTTCCTTCTTTCCTTTCTTTTCTTTCCTTTTCTTTTTCTGTCTTTCTTTCCTTCTTTCTTTTCTTTCCTTCTCTTTTTCTTTCTTTTCTTTCCTTTCTTTCCATTTTTCTTTCTTTCTGTCTGTCTGTTTGTCTGTCTGTCTTTCTATCTACAGAGTCTCACTGTGTCGCCCTTAGTAGAGTGCCCTGGCATTGCCCACAGCAACCTTGAACTCCTAGAATTAAGTGATTCTCTTGCCTCAGCCTCCTAAGTAACTGGCACTATAGGCACCTGCCACAGTGCCCAGCTATTTGATGATGTTTGTTTAGCAGGCCCGGCCCAGGTTCGAACCTGCAGCCCCTCCGTATGTGGCTAGCACCCTAACCATTGAGCTACGGGCACCAAGCTGTTACTACTAATCTTTAAAGTGATGACTGTCCTGCTTGCCTGTGCCTTCCTTCTACCAAATTAATTTTTCCTCAAAACTATTTAGTTTCTATAATAGAGAAAAAAGAGTGAAAAATTCTCTAAATCTCTTATAGGAAAATATTATAGAATATTATAGAAACAGAGACCATTATATCAATTTATAGAAACTATCAATTCTATTTTACACAGGTTGTAAAATGCTGCAAATGAGAGAAAACAGATACACCTGTGCAGTGTGTACAAATGGTTTACATGATTTTAGGAAAAAATTCAATGTACTGGCCATGATCTATAGTGGGCCATGGCAAACTTTCTGTAGAAGGACAAATAGTATATATGTTAGGTTTCACCGACCACATAAGTTTTGTTGCAGCTACTCCGTTTTGCTGCTCCAGTGCAAAAGCAGCCATAGACAGTAAGTAAAGAAATGGAAGCTTTGCTCCATAAAGCTTCATGTACAGAAACAGGCATTGGGACAGATTTGGCCTCCAGATATAGTTTGTCAGCCCCTTGTCTGCAGCAAGCATTATTCTTGCTTGCTGTGTATCACCTTTGATAATTCTTTTGTTTGTTTTATTTTTGTTTTTGTACAGACAGAGTCTCACTTTATTGCCCTCGGTAGAGTGCCGTGGCGTCACACAGCTCACAGCAACCTCCAACTCCTGGGCTTAGGAGATTCTCTTGCCTCAGCCTCCCAAGTAGCTGGGATTACAGGCGCCCGCCACAACACCCGGCTATTTTTCTGTTTTGCAGTTCGGCCAAGGCTGGGTTTGAACCCTCCACCTTCGGCATATGGGGCCAGTGCCCTACTTGATGAGCCATAGGCGCTGCCCCACCTTTGATCATTCTTAACATAATAGTGGTTGGTGACCAAGGGCATTTTTTTCTTCTGTGTAAATTGTCACCGTTGGATTTTTTTTTTTTTTTTTGAGGTTAGCTTTGGTGTTTTCTCATCTTTTATCTTCCTTTTTTAAAATTATTAAATCACAGCTGTGTACATTAATGCAATTATGGGGTACTATGTGCTGGTTTTATATACAATTTGAAATACTTTCATCAAACTGGTTAACATAGCCTTCACTGCATTTTCTTAGTTATTGTGTTAAGATATTTATAGTCTACCCTTAGACTATATGTACCCTTGTAAAATGCACCATAGGTATGGTCCCACCAATTACTTTGCCTTGGATTCTTATTACTAGTTTTGAGGACCGTTATTTTATTCTACTGTATAACACTATTAAAAATGTTTAGTACATGCTCGGCGCCAGTCAAGTGGCTAAGGTACCAGCCACATACACCAGAGCTGGCAGGTTTGAATCCAGCCTGGGCCTGCCAAACAACAATGACAACTTCAACCAAAAAATAGCTGAGCATTATGGCAGGCGCTTGCAGTCCCAGTTCTTTGGGAGACTGAGGCAAGAGACTCGCTTGAGCCCAGGGGTTGGAGGTTGCTGTGAGCTGTGATGCCACAGCACTCTATCTAGGGTGACAGCTTGAGTCTGTGTCTCAAAAAAAAAAAAATGTTTAGTACAATCTAATACTGTTTTATCACTATAGTTAGTAAATTAAAATGAATTCTAATATATCACTATAATAAACACACGTTAATGAAACGTATTTCCAGTAGTCATTGTAGGCATTACCACACCAATTTTAAGGAAATAATTTTAATATTTTATGAGAATAGTAGACTAGCAGCAATATAGTGTAGCTTTTATTTTAGGTTTATGTACTATGTGCCAGGTTCTTGCCCAGCAGTTTATATACATTATCACATTTAATCCTCACAACAGTCCAGTAAGGTAGATTGTACTTAATTTTATAAATTAGGAAACTTAGTCTTACATAATTATACAGTTTATTCTAACTTATATTGATCCACTATATGATAGAGTTGGGGTGTGAACTGATTCCAAAGCCTACAGTATTCTTACGCAAAAACACAAATATGAGTATTTGGAAAGACATCTTCTAGTTACAGCTGTATCTCTGAGAAGCTTTATGTTTTTAGGCTAGTTACTTAATTTATAATTTCTTCATCTTAAAATTTTAGGGGAGTATATTGAATAATCTATAAGATTTTCTCAAGTCTAATATTAAATGAATCTAGACTCCTCCCATAAACCACAACTTTTTTTTCCCTTTTATATAATTCATTCATTAATGCAAAACCATTTATTATATATCTACTGTTCTGATGCACTGACAGTTGCTGGGAAGCAACAGTAAATAAGCTATACATAAGGAGTTTATAGCCTAGTAGGAGAAAATAAATTTGAAAATCAGATAGTTCTGTGACTAAAGAATAGTTAGCTCTTTTGTCCCTTTAAGATATACAGAGAAACTTAGTAAAAATACCTTAAAGAATAAGATATTGTTATATTCTTAGGTAAATATATGAAGTTGTTTATTAAGTATCCAAAGATTGATTTACAATAGTGCATTTAATTTCTAGCACTTCCAATGAAAATTCTTCATAGCCAAGTTAAAATATGTTTCTCTATATGCTGACTAGGAAAAATTTCCCTCAGGTCTGGTGTGGCGCCTGTGGCTCAAAGGAGTAGGGTGCCAGTCCCATATGCCAGAGGTGGCGGGTTCAAACCCAGCCCTGGCCAAAAACTGCAAAAAAAAAAAAAAAAAAATTTCCTCAGGTCCTGAAGTTTAAAAGTAACTAGATAATCATTTTTAATAATTTCTCAGATGAATGTTTTATCACTTTTACCCCAGAATAAAATGAAACATTTTAATCCCAAAGGGTAACTAGGAAAAAGTATAAAGAACGTCTTTAAAATATCGCCAAATACAGCATCTTGCATGCAAATGCACGTTCTTATATGAACATTACATTTCCCATGTCTGATGGAAAAAGAAAGGCAGCTGCAGTTCTGAAGCCTGATGCTTGACTGACTGCTTACCATGTGATTTATTGGAAAGATTTGTATGTCTTTCTGTCTGGAGAAGTTTTTCTCGCCCCTTTAAATAAGAGAAAAGCCAAGATCTGCTTCGTAAATCTTAGTCCTAGGTCTGCTTCTGGTGTTGGCCCTATCTAAAGCCATGGTTGGGTTGAAGAGATTGTAAAAATCTAGGATTTTGCACTTGATTGTTCTGTAGGTGTTTGAGTTCTCTTTGCTTTAAAGACACTGGAAACCGTGCAGGATGAATAAGCTGCAGCCTAGAAGGGAAACTGGAATACTAATCAGCAGACCAGCAAAGAAAAGGCTTAGGCCCAGGCCTTACATGAGATAATTGTTTCAAGTTAAAATATGTATTATTTTTGTGGGGATTTTTTTTCCTGCTTATCTGACTTTTTTTTATTAACTACCTACGTGCCTTATTATGTCAAATATGAAATCTTTTATTTTATTTTTGAGACCTGACATGACACTCAAAGGAAATGCTCATTGGAGGATTTCAAGTTTTTGGATTTGGAATGCTCAACCAATAAGTACGAATATTCTAAGAACCAAAAAAATCTGAAATACTTCTGATCCCAGGCATTTCAGATGAGGGATGCTCCAAGCTGTACTGAAATTGTTAGATATTGGATAATATTAATAGATTAGAAAAATACACAGGGTATCCATAAAGTTTGTGTGCAATTTAAAATAGTTTCACATAGTAAATTACACACTTTATGGCCACCTGTATGATGTTTTCAAAATAACTGATACAGTCATAAAGATTACCAGTCTATAAGAAAGTACTTAAATGAGATTTCTAGAAACATAATTTATGAAACCCAGTTATGAATTATTGAAATAGAAAACAGGGTGGGCCACAGTGGCTCATTGCTTGTAATCCCAGCACTTTGTGAGGCCAATGCAAGATGATCACTTGAGGCCAGGAGTTCAAGGCTGCAGTGAACTGATTATGCCCCCTGCATGCCAGCCTGGGCTACAGAGCAAGATCCTGTCTCTTAAAAAAAAAAGAGAGAAAGAAAATATAAGAACAGTTTAGATAGCATTAGGAGTATAATCAGAATCTGAATAGGGAATTGAGAGAATGTGGGACAGACAGTATTTAAAGAGGTGAAATGGCTGCAGATTTTCTAAAACTGCTATGATGTAAATCAGTAAAGGACTTAGTGTATACACCTAGGAAGATAAATAAAAATAAATCCATTTGGTGTAACTGCAGAATGCCAAAGACAAAAAAAAAACAAATCTTGGGAAGAGTGTCAAAGAAAGGACAGATACACCTAAAAACATAAAAACCAAAAAACCAAAACCAACAGCTAGAATGACAGTAGACTCCTCAACAACAAGGAAATCCAGAAGACACTATATAATAGTCATATCTTTAAAATGTTGAAAGAAAATAACTTTTCCACTAGAATTTTGTGCCTTGTGAAACAGTCCAGGCCAGCATGTGGATGTCCTGTCAGAGCCCCTGGACTGCTGCTCAGCTGCAGCATGTGGTCAGCTCACCCTCAGCTGCAGAGCTGCCTGGTCTGGGGAATGCCCTTTCTGGGCAGCCTTCATCAGCAGTTGTTTGGTGGACTAAAAACTCATGGCCATTTTTGCTTGATGTGGGACATTCTGAAGGTCATCATTTGCCCCAGAGCTCCACACCAGTTTGGTAAAGACTTTTCTGATCAGATGTGACAGCTCTTACTGTCTCTTTCCTTCACAGATATTGTTCCCTAATAAACATCTAGCTTGAAATAGCCAGGAGAGTCAATGTGAAATAAGTGGAAGGAAGGGCATATTGAAGATAAGAACAGAATTAAAACACAATGTAGAGAAGATTAATATTTTCCTAATTATGAAATTGGCCAAGAAGACTATGAGTATTATTTGAACCTGTATTTCCTATCAATGATTTATTTTCCAAGTTAGCAATCTTTTCCTTTAAACGATGGCTAGTATCAGGCAATAAGAAAAATACAGGGCTTGATGTATTGACTATAAATTAACTGTCAAGTCCTCAGGAGTGCATCATTTCCATATAATAAGAAATTTATCTATAGAACCTTATACATGAAAACATCAAATCTGTAAAATTATTTCACTATTGCTTATTTTATTTAAAAGATTTTTACAATGTCTTTTAATGGAAAGGTTTTTTAAATATACTGAAGATGTTTTTCTTTCCTTTTTTATAGGTTACTCAAATGAGTCGTCCAGACCTAATTCTCTTTCTGATGAAATACCTAATGGCTCTCATTGTTGGTATTCCTTCAATTTTTTGGGTTGGAAGCAAAAAGACATGCTTTGAATGGGCCAGTTTTTTTCATGGTCGTAGGAAGAAAGAGTAAGTTGAAATAAATTATTGTGATATTTACAAATCTAAAGTTTTTTGTGTCGCTTTTGTTAAAGTTGGATATAGAGAGGTATTCAAATGAGATTGCAACCTTGTCCACAGCCTTCTGTTACCATTGGCACAGCAGCATGTCTTAATTAAAAACTAAAAACTTGGCTGAGCGCCTGTGGCTCAATGGGCTAAGGCGCCAGCCACATACACCTGAGCTGGCAGGTTCGAATCCAGCCCGGGCCCGCCAAACA
>CAUYRH010006889.1:0-44402 GCA_963574655.1 Perodicticus potto
TACAATCAGAAACATTTTGATCGTACTGTGAGAGATAGCCCTCATAGCATTTTCTTAATCACTATATAAAGACATTGATACTCTACATTTGATAAGTTTCACCAGTACCCTACTAAGATGCACCGTAGGTGTGATCCCATCCGTGACTTTTTGATTCCCTTTTACCTGTGTTTGACAACAATCTTGGAGCGGAGTCTTCAGATTGGAACATTCACTGTGTCAAAATGATCATTTCTAAGCAGCAGAACAACACCCTGTGTGTTTTGGATCTGGCGGGTTTCTGCTCTTTCTCTGTGGTAATCAAATTTTACTTTTGATTTCGTCCAGTGCATTCAGGATTGGAGTCCAGGAAACTTAAAAATTCTCTTTTATTGTTATCTTTAATTAATAAAAAGTAAACCAGACATCCTTTCATGTTTTCAAGCTAGTTGGCTGAGTTAGGAGAAGGCTGAATAAATACAGGGACAGCTAATTACTCCAAACAAAACAAAACCCCAGAGAAAAGTGATAGGGCATTTTCTCACTCCATTCTTGGTTAAAATTCTGTCTTGGTGAACAATTTTTTATAAAAAAAGTTTTTGAGATCTGTAATATTGTTAAATTTAATTTATTTATCCTTTTTTCTTTAAATTCTGGATGGAGAATTGATCATTGATCTGATAAATTAAAAAGCATAAAGATGAAAAGCAGAGTTTTCTGGTTTAATTTCATGCAAAGTTTGTAAAGCTAGAATGGAATCTGGCATTTTCATCTTGATCTGAGAGATTTTAGACGATGACTACAAACAGAGAATATGGAAAAAGCTTTTTATTATTTTCTAAGCCTGGGTTGGTGTTTGGGAAATGGTAATATACACGCACTACAAGCTCGCTTTACAAAGCTGGACTTGGTTGAGTAGGATAGGTGTGTGTTAAAAACAGCCTCCTTCTTGCTTTTTACCATGTTATGGCAAATCTTCCCACACCGAGAGCATTATGTGAGCGATCGCTTGTATGGGTTTTCAAAAAATTGTTTTCACCATTTTCATTGTTCTGGTTTAAATCCAGTTCAGCAAAATATCCTCTAAAAACAAACGCTACATATTGCAGAGAAGATAGTCAGATGATCAATCAAAGAAAATAAGCTGTTTTTAGCTTGGACGTATGGATTCACAAAGCATTTTGCAGCATGACGATAGATATTAACTAGCTTGCCTTGTGAAGAAACGTCGAGCTTTCTGAAGCTATACTGGCTAAATAGTTGAAGAGTTTCATCGGTAGTAATTACAAACCATTCTGAACACAAACAGCTCTCCGGCAGGTAAGACGCCTGTGTTACACGCCACTAACAGAAGTGGGGAGATAATAAACGCTATGATTTGTTTACGGCCACGGACCAGAGCACAGACTCCCCAGATAAAGACGTAATGAAACACAGCCTTTTCAGGCTTTGGCAACTCACAGCCCCACTGGCAGCTGCGTCTTTCAGGATGGAGGTGAGCATACAGGACGCGTACACAGGCTGCCTTGCTAATTCTTCCATTTTGTGGGTCAGCCAATGGAGGGTGACAGGCACTCTCTCCTCCTCTAGAGTGAGTGAACTTGATCTCATGTTCTAGGGAGGTAACATTCTGTCGGAGGATTGTTCTGCCTGGTCCCCCTGTCCCTTCATCTGCTGGGGTCCGGGCTGCTCTCAGAACATTCTCTCTGGTCTCCTGGGTTCCATTCTTCCAGGGGGGCTGTCCAGAGAGGCATTTATGATTGCGTATCTCTCCTGTTGAAGATCCCTCAAGGACAGAGTCTCTTCTGGGAGTCAGTGGCATTTTGATATGCCTCTGTGTAGCCATTTATTGCCTGGAACTTCCGTGAGTTATTTGGAACTTCCATGAGTTATTTATGTGCTTTCCTTCCACACTACTATATGCGCTTCTCCACAAGGGGGACCTTGCCTCAAAAATACTGTTTTTTGCTAGCTTTGGCTCCTAGCATGATGCCTAATGCATAGCACGCTGTCCATGGCTTAAGAAATTAACTAATTGACTTAGCGCCCATTGCACAGTGGTTACAGTGCCAGCCACATGCACTGAGGCTGGTGGGTTTGAACCCAGCCTGGGGCAGCTAAACAAGAATGACAACTGCAACAACAACAACAAAATAGCTGGGTGTTGTGGCAGGTGTCTGTAGTCCCAGCTACTTGGGAGGCTGAGGCAAGGGAATCACTTAAGCCCGAGAGTTTGAGGTTGCTGTGAGCCGTGATGCTACAGCACTCTACAGAGGGTGACATAGTTAGAGTCTGTCTCAAAAAAAAAAAAAAAAAAAAAGAGAGAGAGAGATTAACTGATTATTGTTGAGGAACTCTATTTATTGGCCTTATTGCATTTTGACAAACACATGTGAGTTCATTTGCTTCCTTTGCAACCTCTGATTCACACACTATGTGGCTAATGAGGGGACGGAATACTTGTGGCTATGATCAACCAGGGCACCCACCCCTTGTTACATTTAAAGAGGCCTTGAGCGTTAACCATTGCTTTAAACATACATCTAGGTATTTTAAAAGTTGACCACCTTAGCAGGGATTAGTTGACACCTGACAGTAAGAAGGAAAGTCTTGGCTACAGACGGGAAGGGTGAGGGGTTAGAGATACCTGGGAGAGGCTGGGGAGAGGTCGTTAGGGAACAAGGCAGCCAGTGAAAAAGAGAGGTTCCAGTGAAATGCTTAAAACTTACAACCAAGGCCGAGCTGGGCTTGGTTTTGCAATAGCAATATCTCCTTGACCATTGTTGACACAAGTTCAAAAGAGTTTTGCTAACCCTTGAACAAGACAATGAAGATAAATGGTTGCTCTTTCTTAAAATCAGTTTTTTAAAGTCTTGTTCTTCTTATAACCTGGCAACACCTGCATGTGATAAGAAGAAATATGAGCAGTACAAAAGGGCAAAATACAAGTTTTCTTTTTCTTGAGACAGAGTCTCATTCTGTCCTCCTGGGTAGAGTGTCATGGCATCAGCCTAGCTCACTATAACCTCAAATTCCTGGGCCCAAGTGATCCTCCTGCCTCAGCCTTCTGAGTAGCTGGGACTACAGGTGCCCACCAAAATGTTCAGCTAATTTTCCTATTTTTAGTAAAGATGGGGTCTCAGTCTTATTCAGGCTGGTCTGGAACTCCTGAGCTCAAGTGATCCTCCTGCCTCAGCCTCAGAGTGCTGGGATGACAGGTGTGGGCCACCGTGCCTGGCCAATTTTTTTTTTTTTTTAATGACAAGGAAAATATCTCTTGTTTCCATTTGTCTATTTCATCTTGCTTAGTTTTTCTTTTTTCTCACTTCAAATGCCCCCCAAAACTTGAAATAACTTTGTTTTCAAAAAGATTGGTCTGAGCCATCGTATTTTTTACTGATCAGAGTGTTGAAGAGGCTGTATCCAAAGTATGACTGTGCAGCCGTTCATGTGTATACATTTCCTGAAGTCTGGGTAGACACACCCCATCAGCCCATTACCCAAACTCAGCAGTGAGCAGCTGGTGTAGGGCGTGTGCCGAAATTACCGTGACAGGTGAATCTGATGCCTGCTAGTTTTTTGGTTACAAAATCAAAGAGATCAAAACCCTCAGAACGGTTCATCTAAGCTTGCAAAGTTTTCCTTTTCATATCTTGCTGGCAAGTAATATTCCGGGTGAAAAAGATCTGGGCAAGAACAAGACGCTTATTCTGTTTTGTCTAGACGTGGAAACTCTGCCCTAGACTCCTTTGAGTTTAGAAGAAAAGGTGAAAGCTATTGCTTTATCTAAATAAGTCCCAGTTGGAAAAGATGTAAGACAGAAAACGTTCATGGCATGTTGATATTTCAAAGAGGTAACACGAGGAGACTTTTATATTCTGGATTTGAATGAGTGTGCTCACTTACTATTTATTGCATTTGGAGGCTATAAATTCTTAAAGGGTGTTGACAATTTAAACATTTCTTAATGTGGTTTCTATTACATTATAGAAAAAGCTGTTGAAATGGAACAAAGGAGTTCAGAAGAGAGACAGGGGGACGCTCTGGGGGAGAATTGAGGGTTTCAAAGGCATGTGATAAAATGAATCAAAGAAAATATTTGGAGGCACAAACCAAGAGAACCCAATGTGTACAAAAGCATTTTGATGACAATTTGAGGCGTCCTTGGTACATTGACCTGCTTGTGGTTCAAGAAGGAAGCGTTTAGCATGCTGCTCAGTAAATATTATTGTTGGTGAAGAAAGGTTTATTATGGAGAAAGAGGAAATTTTGCGGACCAAGAAAAACAAAATTGTGAGGCAACATGTCTAAATTATCTTCAGTGACTTCAGAACATTTTTTAGAAATATAGGAAATAGAATAAAATATTCTCTTCCAGTATACAAAGAGTTTGAAGTGATGATCTGAGCAAGTAAGTCATTAATTCCTGCCTAAAACATTCCAAACAGAAATAACAGTATATCTTAATTAAAATTTTATTTACATAAAATGTTCAGTGGTTCACATAAACCTGATAAAAGCCTGTTTTAATAATTTTTCAGACCTGGTACTGAATATTTGTTGTGTTTTCTGAGTGTTTGCATGTTGAATATTCTTTTTTCTTAAATTTCTTTAATTTTTATGCATGTTGAATATTCTTGAAGAAACATCTCCGAGTTGCTTTCTTCATCTGGTCCTCTTTTATCTTACCAGGGTGGGGAACCTTCAGCTTTCAGACCACACGTGGCCTTTTAGGCCCTAAGTTCAGCCTTTTGAGTGGATCCAAATTTTACAGAACAAATCCTTTCATTAAATGGGGTGCAGCAGAGAGAGATGAAGCTTTTCTTCTTCCTTTGATGCTTAAAAGAGCACGCTCCTGAAATTAGAAGGCCAGCTTCTCTTTTCTTCCAATATTTACAAGACGGTAATGCTTTGCAGTTTTTCTGTTTTAAGTGAGCAACATTTGTGGTAGAAAAGAGTCCAGAATAAGGAAAACAATGACAATTGAAAAAGTGTACCTCCTCCTTTAGTTTAGAACTTTCCACTGGATTTCCGTGATGGCTCCAAATCCCGCTGGCCAACCTCTCTTTTTCGATTCTGCCTTCTGTGATTTTCTTTCGGATGAGGGGACTGAAGTGACAGTTGGCAGAGAGCAGAGTTGGAGTCAGTGGCGGGGCAAGGAAGGAGGGAGAGAGAGGTCCCCTTTCCTTCCCACGCTGGTTTGTGTGGGTTCTCACTGATGGCAGAAGAATGTCTCTCCCCTTTGTGTCCTCGCCAAACCTCCCTGCTTATCTTTGCACAAACTCCCAACAATCAGCTGGACGGGGCCCCGCATGAATGAACGAGTGCCCGGACCCGCACTGTGTTGCCGGATTACACAGCAAACTTTGGCGGAGGGAAGAAGCTCTGGGAGATGATTATTTAGTAAGTTCCAAAGTGACACGCAGGACTCACTGGGAGGCCAAAACAGACACACTCAGCTCTCTTCTCCACACACAGAATGAAGCAAGTCTCTGAGCCAGGGTGGACTCCTGGATGGAAATAGAGGGTGGCGAGAACTCCAGTTTGGGATTTTTTTTGCATAGTATAAGTGGGTGCAGGAGAAAAAAAGGGGTGATAAGAGAGGGGCCCTACTTCCAGGGTTAGCAAGCACTTTCACTTGCTCGTCAATTAATTAATTATAAAAATAAGATTTCTTGACTGGCCATCTTTTATGGCCAGACAATGTTATTGGGGCTAGGACTACAGCAGTGACAGATCAAGGCCCTGTCACCATGGAACTTCTATTATATGGAATCTCAATTCTATCCCAGAAAAGGAGACAAACAATAGCCAAGTAAACAAATAGACGGTGAAACTCTAGCAAGTGGTGTAAAGGCAAATCAAGCAAAGTCAGAGAATAAGCAAAAAATTTTTTTTATTGTTTGGGTTCATTGAGGTTATAAGAATTAGGTTACACTGTATTTGTGAGGTGAAGTCCTCCTATAGTTGTGTCCGGCCCCTAAAAGTTGTGCCATTCACTGTAACCCCCATCCCCGTCCCCCCTTCCCTGTCACTGCTCCTTCATTTCCCCACCCTCCACCTTGAATTGATTTGAGTTTTTCACTTATGTGGGTATATATTATATCGTCTACTGGCTTCATATTAGAATTGAGTACGTTGAATTCTTTCTTCTCCATTCTTGGGACACTTTACTAAGAAGAATGTGCTCCATTCCTGTCCAGGTTAATACGAAAGATGCAAAGTCTCCACTTTTTTAATGGCTGAATAATATTCCATGGTGTACACACACACCACGGCTCGTGAATCCATTCCTGGATTGATGGGCATTCAGGTGGTTTCCGTGTTTTGGCGATTGTAAATTGAGCTGCAATTAACAGTCTAGTGCAAATGTCTTTACGATCAATGACGTTTTTGTCTTCTTGATAGATGCCTAGTAGGGGGATGGCAGGATCAAATGGGAGGTCTAGTTTGAGTTCTTTGAGGATTCTCCATACTTCCTTCCAAAAAGGTTGTGTTAGTTTGCAGTCCCACCAGCAGTGTAAAAGTGTCCCCTTCTCTCCACATCCAGTATCTGCAGCTTTGACACTTTGTGGTGTGGGCCATTCTCACTGGGATTACGTGATGGCTCGGAGTGGTTTTGAGTTGCATTTCTCTGACAATCAGGGGCAGTGAGCATTTTTTCAAGTGTTTGTTAGCTAGAATAAGCAAATTGTGTGTTTGTGTGTGTGTGAATTAGAGATAAGCAGTCAGGGAAGACTTCTCCAAGGAGGTGGCATTTGAACAGAGAACCTGGAATAGAGGGGCAGACAGACCACGTGAATGACTTATCAGTAAAACCGGGAGTACTTTCCTCTTTCTCAGTTGGATGTCCATGTGTGTGGCTTGTCCCCAGCCAGTGGGACCACAGCCCCGCTTCCTGGGTCACAGACCAGGGAACTAGAGGAACAGCTTTTACTGTAGCCAAGTGAATGGACCAATGTCAGAGTTGGGGCGGGCTCAGGGGCAGGATCTGAGACAGGGGCAACAGGGTAAAGAGAGTGGCAAAGTCTTTAACTGTCATAGGCTGCCACCCAGGCTATGGACTGGGCTGGAGGTGGAAGGAACAGAGTTTGAACCCCAGCACGGCTACTCATCAGCTTGTACTGTGGGTGAATTATTTAACCTCTCTGGGCATTGGTTTCTTTAGCTGATGAATGGGGTTAACAGAGGTGCCTCTGTCCCAGCATCATGGTTAGCGTTAACCAAGCTGATATATATGGCAGGTCCTTGGAGAGTGCCCAGCACAGTCAGTTCCATGTAAGTGATGGCTGTAATTAACATATGCCCCACATAGGGACCCCGAGCTCGCCCCATTCTCCTACATCACTAGTCCTACTTTTCAAAAGGTTGACTGGGCCCCCTTACAATAGAGCCATTCTTCTTCCTTCTGAAAGTCACTTTGTCAGGGTACCCGGGCCCCTATATCTCTGCTTACTGAACCATAACACAAAGGGCTGGTTGTTTCCACCACCTGGCCAACATGGTGTCCCAAGGACAGCTGCCCTGGCTGCCTTCCGGCCACCTTTCCTGACTTCTGCAGAGGATTTCTTCCAAAGGGTCAAATGCGACTCTCTGGACTCTTTCTACCTAAATTCAAAGCAAAAAAAACAAAATTAAAATTTAACTTCCTCGGGAAACCTAGCCACATGAAGCACCTGTGTCTTTAAATCCTTATATGGAGAACTGTAGTCCATAGCATGTAGGGAAGTACAAAAGAAACGGAGATAAAGTTTGATAGAAGAAATAAGACCTAGTGTTTGACAGGTCAGTAGATTGGTAGCATGATAGAGTGTACGATGGTCTATTATATATTTCAAAATCACTAAAAGAGAAGAATTTGAATGTTACTAGTATAAAGACAAATATTTAAGGTGGTGCATGCCCCATTTATACTGATTCAGTCTTTACAAACGATATGAATCTGTTAAATAATCACATGTACCTTGAAAATATGTCTATCTAGTATGCATCAATAAAAAGGTACAATTATAAAAATCCTAGCATTTAGAAAATCCCACAGATGGGAAACTTAAGTTAATACAACCTCCATGGAAAATAGTATGGTGATTCTTAAAAGAACTGGAGGGAGACCTGCCATTCAACCCAGCAAGCCCACTTCTGGATCTCTACCCAAAGGAAAATAAGTCATTTTATCAAAAAGCACCTGCATTCAATTGTTTATCGCAGCGCAATTCATAATTGCAAAGATATCAAACCAACCTAAGTGCCCATGAACTGATGAGTGGATAAAGAAAATGTGGTATACAGCGACCACTGAGCACTACTGAACCCTGAAAAGGAATCAGCTAATGTCTTTTGCAGCAGCTTGGATGGAACTGGAGGCCATTATCCTAAGTGAAGTATCTCGGGAACAGAAAAACAAATGCCACGTGTTCTCACTCATACGTGGGAGTTAATGATGGATACACGTGGTCCTACATAGTGGCATAATGGATTTTGGAGACTCAAAAAGGGGGAGTGAGGGGAGGATAAGGCATCCCAAATTATCTATCAGGTACAATGCACATTGTTTGGGCGACGGGTTCACTAAAAGCCTTGACGTCACCACCATACAATTCACCCATGCATCAAAAGTCCACTTGTGCCCCCTAAATCTATTCAAATAAAGAAAAAGGAAACAAAAAGTTTTTTAAAAGATTTAAGAAAAAACCCCAAAGAAATGGAAAACAGGTGTTTGTGTAGGAAAATCAATCTGGTCATGACACTCCTCTCTGCGTAGGACATTTTAATAATGAAAGTGACCCATCAGCCTCTGAATGAAGTCTCAGTTCTGGCCTGGGAAGAACTTCCCTTCTCTGCCCCTACTTACCTTTTAGCTTCATCCCTCTGTTCAATATTAGCCTCACGGGGTGAGGGAGGGGGTTCCACTTTCACCTGGGGGTTCTTACCTCATGGGGGCTCCAGCCTCACAGTGGGTTCCAGTTTCACTGGGGGTTCATCCTCACTGGGGGTTCAGCCTCATTGACTTCTCCAGTTTGTGCAGCCAGCCAGGCTCTTCCTGACTCTGGCTTTGCTGTGTGCTGTTTCTGGGCCTGGGACCCTGCCCCAGCTCCTGTCTCCTGCTGTCCCCGCTCTGATCCGTCCTCCCATATTCCACTGAGCCACTCCTCCCTCTGGAAGGCCTCTTGGGTGCTTCTTCCTCTCAGGAGCTGCCCATCAAGGTCACGCCGTCCACTGCGGACAGAGCCCCATTGTGACTCAGGGAGGTCACAGGGGTCTCACCTCACTGCACCCACCACGGCAACCAGAGTCCTGACCGATGAGTCTGCTGACTGAGGGCAGGCTTTTGGCTTTCTAGGAGTTTCCAGTATGTTAGACAAAAGAGCTGAAAAGGACGCAGGAGGCACACAGAGCTGCAGAACGAGTGGGTTCCGCCATCGAGTGCATTTCTAGGAAGATTTTTGTCCCAGGTTAGCGGAAGCCTAGGAGACAGGGTAGGGGGTGTTGCCTCTGTGAGCTGAGTGACAGGTGGGAAGCTGCTGGAGGATGGTGGGAAGATGGGGACGTTTTCAGCAGGGGACCATCCTTAAAGCTAACGTGACAAATAAAGGCACACCTTTCCCAGCCCTAGTGGGCTGCTTTTTTCCCAGAGCCTCAGCACTTTCAGACTTTCATTGAGATTTGTCCTGTCCCAGCTCTGTCCTTTATCTGCTGCGTGACCTTATGAGGTTGGTTAGGATCTCCAAGCCTGGTGTCCTCATGGGACTAATAAGAGTAACAATAGAAGCTACTTCACAGGGCCGGGTGAGAGTTAAAGGAGATGATGTAGGCTCAGTACTGAGCAAGGGACCGGATCAGAACATAAAAGCCACTCACAGTGGCAGCGGTCAGCAGCAAGGGTAGTCATGGCCGGACGCTCTTCTAACCTAATATCATAAAGGAGCCGCCCCCTGACAGCCACTCTGGGGAGTGTGTCCTGAGGGCAGGCTGCGGGAAGCCTCCTTTGCCTTCTTACCGCTTCACTGCCCGGGATGACAGTTATTCAGCAGGGACCCCACAAGGGGTGGGACCTGGCTGCCAGGAGGAAAGTGGAGAAAGAGTCAGAAAGACCCCAGGGGGAGAGCACAGATGGGAGAATGAGACTTGTAGTTAGCTGCGTTTGTCCCCAGCACAGCTGACATGGGCACACATGTGCACACACACACTACAGTGAGATGTAAGAGGGAAAAATTTTGTGACAGGGCCAAAAAGCTACTCTCGGCCGGGCACAGCGACTCACGCCTATAATCACAGCACTTTGGGACGCTGAGGCAGGTGGATTGCTAGAGCTCAGGAGTTCAAGACCGGCCTGAGGCGGCTGAGCCATGAGGATTCCTTAAGCGCAGGAGTTGGAGGTTGTGGTGAGATGTGATGATGCCACTGCACTCTAGCCTGGGAAACAGACACTGTCTTAAAAAAAGAAAAGAAAAAAGGAAAAAGCTACTCTTAAATCCCTCCCTCCCATTGTGACCCATGTAACTGGAGAAAATGCACTTTAAATTGGAGCTAAAAGACCGCATTTCATGCATCTTTTTTATGCCCTACGTGAGGCTGAGCATTTGGGCTTGTCCAACACTGCTGGCTTCCTTCCTCCATCCAGCCTCACAGGGGGTGGCGTGAGGCACGTTATTGTTACCGCCACCGCCATGGGTCGAGCCTCTGTTGAGGCTATGAGCTTTCTGGATTTCCTTAGGGGATCAAAGTAGAGACCGGAGGTGTGAAAAATGGAGGTCAACATGGGGTCAATCCTCCCTGATAATGTGTCTCTGTGTTTAAAACCCACCTTCTCTAAAGAACTAGGAGGAAAGGCCGTCATGCTCGGGTATTAGGCTGAACACCCCCAGGCTCCATGACCTCCATGCCTCCAATGCCATTAGACTCTAATACCTCTGACATTTAGATTAGAATCTCTTTTCTTAAGGGGTTGGCACAGAAAAAGATTATTGAAATGACTTCAGCCAATGTCAAGCCTGTTTTGAGCCTGACATGACTGACACTCTTCAAAAGCGGCTGCACAAATGGGAGAAAATACCGAGTCACTCCAGGCAGGGTGAGCAGCCACCCACTCTGTGCCCAGCTTCAGAAACAACTCTTCCAAGCCCTGGAGACGAACTGCGGGTAGGATGGTAAATTAATTAGGAAACAGGACAAGGCGTGGCTGTGTCACGCCATATAGTGAAAGGTACAAAGGGGTGCAACCCCCTTCCCGAGGGCTTTGCCAGGGCAGCTGAGACTTCAGCACAGTTTGAGGACACTGTGCCAAAGTTTGAAAAGATGAAGGAGTTTAAATACAAAACGAGACCAGAATATATATTGTAGGATGAGTGCTAAACTCCACATAAGTTTCATGCAACATTCTGTTCTTCTCCCCACATTAACGTGATTTTCAATATCGATGTTAAAGACTGGAAGAGCGTTTGCGCATTTGGCTGATTCCAGGAGGGAAACACTTTTACAGAGCACCCGGTGATTGCTACGCAAAATGAAGGTGAACTGCACAGACCTTTCCCCGCAAGCCTGACTTGTCTGTGTGTAATGGCCCAGGAGACATCTGGGCTGAGAAGACAGAGGAGATTAAGCTCTGGTGGAGAGAGCATCTGAAAGCGTAGGAGCAATCTGTGTGTAGCAATCAGACCATCCTGTAGTAAGAGACGGCTTCAGGCTTCACCCTGTGCATAAAACTGTGCCCACTACTTTTGTCCGCAGGACTTAATAGTACCTACGTTTGAACCAATGACTCATGGTCTCCTTTGAGAATGGTCAATTTGCAACCGACCTGGACTAAATGAATGTGCCCGACTGTGGGCAGAGACTGTGGTTGTCTCCTAATACTTACTCTGCCCTTCTCACAATGAAACGGGGTTACCGTCTGAGCACAAGACCCCTTCCTTTGTGGTGAGATGTGGACAGTGCCCAGCACAGGACAATGGGTTCCAAGTGAGAGCGAGGGGTATGGCTTGGATTCTACCTCCTCGTTTTCTCTCTGAATAGGCAAAGACATGACCTGCTCTGCCCTGGCCATCTTTTCTGGCGGCTAGAATGCAGACATGATGGGGAAGCCAACTCCAACCAGGACATGGAAACTGTTTTGAGGATGGCAGGACATAGGAAAGAATAATCTGGATCCTTGGTGACTGTCGCGATTGCCTTCCCAGATTTTCATGGGAGGGTGGAATAACGCAGTAGCTTTATAAAGCCACAGTGGTGGGGAGGAATCTCTCTCTTACCACAGCCAGAGCCCTATCCCAACCCATACACTCACATCTGAGGTTCAGTGCAAATGGAAACCATGGGTATTTTTTTTACTCAGGAGGAGACAGAATCCTTTCTGCTTTTCTTTTGCAACACACACTCCAAATAAGACTAGCAGATTTTGACAGTATGCTATTTCAGTGAAATTTGATTTCTGTAGCAGCCAGGCAACAAGCCACCAGTAGAAAGAAATGTTTTTATTCCTCTGTGATGAATTAGTTGATTCAACTTCTTGGGAGGTTGGTAACTTCCTTAACTTCTTGGTAAGTCTCTTTTCCAAACTAGACTGACTCTTGGGTTTCACGGACGCAACAAGACAAAATGTATCACATGCAAACAGCGTGCTGTTCTATGCTGACGACTGCTTTAGTTGGTTGAGAGGGAATCTCAAGGACAGTGGTTCTCAACCTTCCTAATGCTGTGGCTGTTTAATTCAGTTCCTGTGGGTCGCGACCCACAGGTTGAGAACCACTGCTCTAGGAGAAAAAGACAGACTGAGTCTTAAGCAAGACTTAAAAATCCCTTCTCAAATTTCTTCTTTTTCTTTTCTTTTCTTTCTTTCTTTCTTTTTTTTTTTTTTGAGATAGAATCTTACTATGTTGCTTCAGGCTGGAGTGCCATGGTGTCATCATAACTCAGCCTCAAACTGATGGACCCAAATGATCCTCCTGCCTCAGCCGCCTGAGTAGCTGAGACCACAAGCACATGCTATCATATCCAGCTATACCACCATGCCAAGCTAATTTTTACTTTTTGTAGATATGGAGTCTCACTATGAGCGTCGGCTGGTCTCAGACTCCTTGTCTCAAGCGATCCTCCTGCCTCAGCCTTCCAAAGTGATAGGAATCCTGGTATGAGCCACCATACCTGACTCATAAGCAAATTTCTCAAATGCTTATACTCCAGATTACTGTAGTATAAGCAAGTAAAGGAAATAGTCATCTATTGGTAGGACATTCCACTGAGAATTTCAGCTTTATGTGAACCTTGAGAGAAATACCAGCTCCTCTGAAGGTTTGCGTGTGTAGAGTGATGCTATTGCAATTCTCACAGCACAGGATGGGTAGTAGTACCATACAGGATGGGTAGTAGTGCCGCCATCAGCTACATTTTGCTGATGAAGAAATTGACACAGAGGTTTCATGACTAGCAAAATTTACACCTTTGGTATTGGCACACTTGTGACTTGCAAACTAGCTTGACTTCTGGTTCCCAAACTTTTATCCTAATTCTATGTTGCATGTCTATGCAAATGGCATAAAACCAATGGAGTTTTCACTTTTCGTGTGTGTGGTCTTCCTAAGTGTCTTTCTCGGGTCCAGCTATTTTTTTTTTTCACTTAATGTACTTTTAATGATGCTTCAGAACAAAGAAAATATCACAATTATATGCAGTTTTTATCTGATACAGGGCACAAGAAACTAGAAGAAAATATTTCTATAGTCCCTAAATAGCTTACAAACATTTGCAAAATTCACTCTTACCTGAGAATCTATAGTGTTCATGTAGTTTTATACTTAAAATGACAGTATACAGAGATTAAGATAGAGCTTTTGTATTAGAAAGATAACAGTACATAATTTAGCCCTTGCTGGCTCGGTGCCTGTGGCTCAACGGGCCAAGGTGCCAGCCACATACACCTGAGCTGGTGGGTTCGAATCCAGCCCGGGTCTGCCAAACAACAATGATGGCTACAACCAAAAAATGGCTGGGCGTTGTGGCGGACGCCTGTAGTCCCAGCTACTTGGGAGGCAGAGGCAAGAGACTCACATGAGCTCAGGAATTGGAGGTTGCTGTGAGCTGTGATGTCACAGCACTCTATCCAGGGTGACAGCTTGAGTCTCTGTCTCAAAAAAAAAAAAAAATTAGCCCTTGCTAAAATTATTCAATAAGAAAATGGAGATATTTTTATTCCCAGGTAATTGTCACATACAGTCTCTCTTTATTCTCTACCGCTTCGTTCTCTTTGTGCCATTTTAGTATACTTATCTTCTGAGTGTTCTCTGTGCATTTTCCCTCTCTGTGTGTATCTGTGCCATGGCTTCTGGTGTCATTTCTTCTGTTCCACTCGTCACTGGAACTTCGCTGTGGTTGTTTTCTTATCTCCCTTTTCTTATAACTACCAGGGCTTCTGCTCCGGCTTCTACCCCTCTCATCCCTTTTGTGGCTTCTGCTGCTCCCCCCATTTCTTTCAGACTCTCTCTTCTCTGGGCTATGATTACGGCTTCTGGACGTTTTGTCAGAATGGCTCCATTTGCTGTTCCCCCAAGAACTTTCTTATTTTAAAAACCTAGGCTTTTCCTTGTTACTGTGACTGGTAGAAAGTTCAAGTTTTCTCTTCTTAGACTTGTCCTTCTCTTCAGAATCACTGTTATGCTCTGAACACTGGTTTTTCTTTCTTTTCTTCTTTTCTACTTTTTTTGACTTGTTGTCACTCTCACTACTGCTTTCTGAAGTCTCAGTTGAGGAAGAGGAAGAAGAGGAAGGTGAGGAGGAAGAGGATGATGATGATTTCCTTTTATGTTTCTCGTGTTTATTTCTACTCTTCTGAAGCTTTTTCTTCTTTCTATCTTTTTTCTTTTTCTTTTTTTTCTTCTCAAGTCGATCTAATTTCCTGAGAAGTTTCTGTTTTTGTTTGGTTGTTAGTGACTTTAAAAATTCCACTTCTGATCATCCCACTTCCAGAAAAGACCCTTTGGCAGTTTCCCTGCCAGAATCCTTCAACTCGATCTATAGCATCAGAGGTTACAAAAACTTTATGTGACAGTGCTATAGATAAAGAAAAGGAATTCTTGGGCGGCACCTGTGGCTCGAAGGAGTAGGGTGCCAGCCCCATATACTGGAGGTGGTGGGTTCAAACCCGGCCCTGGCCAAAAACTACAAAAAATAAAAAAGTTATTCTTACTGTAAGTTTTCATGCCATAATTCTGCCTTCAATGGAAGCCACCAACTACCATAAAGGGAAATAAAGTTTTTCATATATGCTGAAAAAAAAAAATTCCACTTCTGCATCTTCTTCACCTTCACTTG
The DNA here is from genome assembly GCA_963574655.1 of Perodicticus potto. NCBI lineage: Eukaryota > Metazoa > Chordata > Mammalia > Primates > Lorisidae > Perodicticus > Perodicticus potto. The sequence continues at coordinate 15,283 of CAUYRH010006889.1, forward strand.
CAACATACTCCTGTGATGGACCATTTGCGGTCAAGTTTCTCCCCAGTACATTTCATTTCAGTGCAAACCCACTGTTTCTCATCTCCGCTATTAGCTCCGAGGGGTGCATCGATGGATCCCGAATACCAAAGGGCTGGTCTCGGATGTTCATGTCATCTTTGGTATATTTTTCTCTTGGGGCTCCTTTCTGCCATTCAAATTTGTATTCAGTCTCTCCTTCTGTTTCTTCTTTCTCTTTGTTTTCTTTCTTAGCTCCAGGTGGGGCCTCATCCATGAAATTAAGGCCATTCTTTACACGTTCATCTCCCATAAGCAACCTATTATCATATGGTTCTTGTTCTTTAAGATACTGTTGCATCAATTCTTCTTGTTTCTTCTTATCATATGATATTTTCTGTTCTGCCATCCATACTTTCTTGATATTGGATTTGGAGGCGGGGTGAAAGTCCTTCTTGCACATGAAATTGGCGAAAGATTTCCCCATCTTGGAGGGCGAGTTGGGGAAAGGAGCTGTGAGACCTGTGAGCACCGTAAACAAACTCCCTCTGGTCTAGCTATTACTACACTGTTTTTAAACTAGCACTTGTGAGTGTCCTGTTCTTAATATAAAGAAGGTCACAAGCAAGAAGTGAAGAAAGTGTTGAGAGTAAAATGGTTGCATCAATATTGTCAACACGCAGATATATTTAACTTTGGTTTGGGTCTAACAATAAGGGGGGAACTAGTCAAAGTGACCCGAAGATTTAAAGGCAATTAGCCTTTTAAAACAAGTAAATCACATCCGAACACAGCAATGAGTTAATTTTTTCTATGTAAGTATATTCACAAATGAGTGTCTCTATTCCTCTGCCTCCTTTTCTGTTCAGAACACCTATGAACTCATTTAAAAAGAGCCTTCAAGTATTTTTGTTTCTTTCTGATTTTTATTGTTAAAATTTTGATAGATTTAGGGGTACAAATGGTTTGTGGTTACATGGATGAATTGTACAGTGGTGATGTCTGGACCTGTCCTCAAATAGTATATATTGCACCCCCTCCTCCACCTCCCCTATTATGAATATCCAATGTCCATTGTGCCACTTTTTATGATCCTCAATATCCATAGTTTAGCTCCCACTTATGTGTATAAGTGAGAACATGGGATACTTGGTTTTCGAATCCTGCTTTCCTCACTTAGGATAGTGGCCTCCAGTTTCATCCAAGTTGCCGCAGAAGACATTCTTTCCTTGTTTCTATGGGTGAGGGGTAGTCCGTGATGTCTATGTACTACCTTTTCTTTATCTGGATTGTTGGCTAATTAGATTGATTCCATACCCTTGCAATTACAAGTTATGCTGTGATGCACACACTATCGCAGATAATGTTTCTGATGTAATGACTTCTTTTCCTTTGGGTAGATAGCCAGTAGTGGGATTGCTGAATTGAATGACAAATCTATTTTCAGTTCTTTGAGAAACCAATTAAATATTCTCTATGGATCAAAGACTCTACTAGTCCTTTGAAGGTACCTTTTTTGGTAAAACATCATTTAGAAACAAGACTGGTGAATGAGGTGTACAAACTAGAGAGAATTCTGATTCCTTCAATGAAACCGAGGTATAAAGTAATGAGACAAATTTTCTTATGTTACAAGCAGCTCTGAGGATGCACTTCTGAAAATATTTTAAGCATGAGAGTGATATTGGAATAACTGTAGTTTGCTGATAGCAACTTTAACGGAAGCATTAGGATAATGGATGTCTGTGGTATTTATCTTTAAAAAGTAACAAAATGCAGAAAATGAGTTCATACAGTGTAACAGGGGAAACTTACAGCCTCCTTTTTGGCTAAAATTCTTCTGGCAGTCAAATTGCTTATCTGTTTGGGTCTCAGTTGGTTGCTGGATGACCCGAGGAATTCTTCCCCTTTCTTTACTTCTTTATTTTAGACTTGAAAATTCCAGCATTCCTCACTGACGGACTCTGTGACTCCTAAATAGTTACTGGTCTTCCTGTTTAATTCTCCTTCTGCTGGGAAATATGTGAGATTCAAAATCCAGCGATAAAGAGACATGATAGACTTCAGAGGAGGTGACAAGCTCAGTTTCCAAAGGGCAGTCTGGAAACTTGTTATTCTCATTTCAGTGACAATGGTGTTGCGCCCATGTTGATATCCAAGACCAACAAGTAGGACAGCTGAAGAGAATGGTGACTGATAAGAATGAAGTTCTTTGCCTGCAGCCATCGCGAGCTGAAGTTTGGTGATAAGCACTCCATCAATTGGAACATGAACAGCCCATCCTCCAGTTTGAGAGGGAAGCCAGCTCACACATTTGCACAGATAACAGGTTTTTGTGTAGGAGAGAAATGCCTGTAAACATACTCTCTTCTTTTCCCTGAGCTCACTGCAAAGGGAGCTGGCAAAGGCAATGATGGCGGTCACCATAATCATCTCCAGTCTCTGCAAATCACTCTCCCTAAGAGGGAAAACTGAGTGCCCAAACTCTTTCCAAGTGCTGTCATGTGTGGACTGTTAATCATTGTCCCTAGCTCTGTATGATCCTCTGCTGGACGGTGTTCCTTCCTGAGCCAGGCTTCTCACTATCAGCAAGATTTATGCCTCGTATTCTCTTGGCTGAAGGATTCCTCAAATTTCCTAAGGTTTTCCTCTTTGAACAGGATGAGGAGGAAGAGGACAACTCCCACTCTGAGTGGTGCTTTGTTTCTTCATTGACTTGGGAGTGATCTATGCTCTCCCTTCTCTTTAGCTGTCACCATAACTGATGGGCTTCTAGATTTATTGGTTCAATTAAGGCTCTATCAACTTGACACTAACTGGTGGATTTGGGACCAAAACAACCTTGAAAAAAGGAGTTAATTCTGTGAGGGGAAAACATCAATGCAATTGCTGGTCGATTGCCTAGAACCTGTTAGAATCGCCCCTGAACTGTGAGTACATATCCCAAGAAATAGGCTACTACAAAGTTAGAGAGAGGACATAAGGAATTTTCCCAAAATATCTCCTTGACACAATGCCTTGTTCACATACCATGTTGGTCAATTAACTATAGTCACCGGATGGCCCAAGGGAGTACTTTGAAGGTGACTGTAGTGATATTCAGCAATGAGGTATGTAGCACTTTTTCTAGGATGAGCTTGTAAACTTAATTGGCCCACCTTGTACACCCCTATGGCATAGCCACTCTAGTCTTGCTTTTCTCTAGTTGAATGATCTTTTAATTTCCCACTATTTTCTGAGAACTAACTTTCTGGCTAAGTCAAATGTGAGTTCTGAGAGCTCAATCATAACAACCTTTTATAATGAACCCCCAGTCAACCATGTTCTTTAGGTCTTAATATTATAGACTGTCAAACCCTGGGAAACCCTCAGGTTGGAAAAGCAATTGATTTAAAAGCCATCATAAACACCATAGCAGATTCTGTAGGTAGCCTATCAACTTAGCATCTCCTGAGCCTTCTTTACAAACAGAATCTCCATATCTCAAGACGTGGGATGCAATGGGCTTACTGGGTTCCCTGCAGTTCCAGGAATGAATGTTGCCATGATACGTGCACTTCCCACACACACCCCAGATGGAGGTATGGTCTTGGGACATGACTTTAGTCAATCAGACATGAGAGGGAATCTTCTGGGAAGATTCTGTTAATGTTTTTCTGCCTTAGTAAAAATTAATCAAAGGGAACAATGGTCATTTTCTGTCTCCTGAAAATGTGAGGAAGTAACTTTGGAAACCGCTGCAGCCCCTTGACCACCCCTGGTGGGATGGAGGTTCCAACAAGCTGAGGATGACAGAGGAGAGAGTAAATAGAAATTCATACCCCTGGCTCGGCGCCTGTGGCTCAACAGGCTAAGCCGCCAGCCACGTACACCTGAGCTGGCGGGTTCGAATCCAGCCCGGACCCGCCAAACAACAATGATGGCTGCAACCAAAAAAAATAGCCGGGCATTGTGGCAGGCGCCTGTAGTCCCAGGTACTTGGGAGGCTGAGGCAAGAGACTCTCTGGAGCCCAGGAATTGGAGGTTGCTGTGAGCTGTGATGCCACAGCACTCTATCCAGGGTGACAGCTTGAGGCTCTGTCTCAAAAAAAAAAAAAAAAAAAAAAAAAAGAAATTCATACCCCTAGAGATACCACTGAACTATGCTGGAACCATCTTGCCTTCAGTTTTTTTTTTTTTTAAATAAAGATAACAAACATCCTATTGTTTAAAGTACCCTAAGTTGAGCTTTCTGATGCAAAAACAAAATCAGTGTAATGTTACAAACACTAAAATCTCAAGCAAACCAAACCAACCTTCTCTTCTATAGTATGATTTGAAGTCCCATTGAAGAAAAAGAAATAATTAAGCCCTGGGTTAAATATCAGAAATTAAGAGAGAAACTCTCTAATTCCCAGAGGAAATCCAATCTAAAACATAAGGTGAGAGCAAAAATGATATCGATGCTCCCTGTGACAGCCAAAACAAGGCACACACAGTGTGCTGAGTAAAGGAGGCCAGGCATAAAAGGCCACTTGTTACAGAGTTGCATTTCTATGAAGTGTCCAGAATAGGCAAATCCTATTAGATTAGGATTAATCCTGATCGATTAGCTGGAGTGGGGGTGGGGGAATGGGAATGACTACTGAATGGGTAGAGGCTTCCTTCTGGAGTGGTGATGTCATGGTGATGTCATCACTATACTAGCGTGGGGTGATGTTCGCACAACACCGTGAATGCACTTAATGCTGCTGAATCGTACACTTAACATATTTAAATGGTAAACTTTACATGATGTATATTTTAGGACAATTAAGAAAACAGAAATAAGCACAGTGTGATAATGACAAGGTAGGGAGAAGCATTCCTTTTTAGGAACTAAATTCATCAGTAAGTCTTTGAACATTTTTTTATTTTCTCTCATTTTAAACTTGCTGATTTTTTTCCCCACACATGAAGATAAATGAAATGGTGGCTACTTACAAAATATGTTGCCAGTGAATTGGCGATTTTTAATTTTTTAAAATTTTTCCTGAAATACAGTTTTTAAAGACAACCACAATCCCACTTGTTTTTGGTGACTGTTTAGCCATTTTGGACTACCAATCTGTTACAAAACATTGCTGAGGCCCCTGGGTAGACCAGGACTGACTTTGACACTGAAGATAGGAAGCCCTTGAGTTGTTAATGGAAGACCTTGTAGGAAAATGAACATTTTGCTTCTGTAGGAGAAACCTATTTTATGGACAAAAGCCATTCCTACCCAAGTATGAAGATTTATGTGCTGGCAATGGAAGAAGGTAAAATATTTAGCTTTAATTGGAAGTAAACATGAAGTTTTGATTGATATGTTCAAGCTCTAGAGAAAATGGAGACTGACGTTGCCAATATTTTAGGCAGTTGTTCAGGGTAAAGCTATATTTCAAAATCTGATTCAGTCTATTCAATATAGAACTAGTCTGAGATGTTCCAGTGAAAATAAGCTATTCTTTTTTTTTTTTTTTTTTTTTTACAGTTTTTGCCACTGCCATGTTCAAACCCACCATCTCTGGTACATGGGGCCAGCGCCCTACTCCTGGAGCCACAGGCGCTGCTGAAATAAGCTATTCTTTCACATTAATATAATAGCAGCAATATCCCTGATAAAATTGGAGTTATCAATGGTTGAAAAGCCTAATATATCATTAATTTATTTGAGACAAATTATATATTTAAAGCAGTTATGTTTCTTATTTTTCATTGAAGATTAATACTTGCATTTCTTGAAAACCTTCCTTCTTATGAAAGCTACATAATAATTTATTCCGTCAATAAGAGTTGGAAAGCTTGTGTGGAGAAGTTAAGTCTTCCAAATTGAGCTGGAAACTTGAGCAAGCTTTTTTAATTTTATATCCTCAAATATGTATAGTGTCTGTGTTTTAACATCTCTCTTGGAGGAGATGTGTTGTGACTTTCTAAATGTGGTTTTGAGTGGATGAAGGTCATTTTCGTTGAGTATTTTCTTGTGTGTGTGTGTGCATTAATTCAGCTCACTCTCTCCCTTCCTCCATCCCTTAATATTTGTTAAACTGTAGAAGTCCAGAAGGAATGATATAAATGTTTTACCGTAGATGTGGGGCAGAGGAAACTACTCTGATGCAAATTTGCCTGTAAACAACTTCGTCTCCCAGGTCATAAAATTAAGGCACATGTGATTTGGAAGAGACCTTAGGGTGAGATAAACAAATCTTTGGGAAAGTTTATTTTTATTTTTATTTTTTGAGTGACTTTATTTCTTCTTGTTCGCTACAGAAGCGTAACAAGGGAATCCTGTAAGGTTGAATTTCTGATTTTTTTTGTTTATCAAAAGGGAACAGAGAAATCTCTGAGCTGCAGTTTTACTCAGTGTTCAGTAATTTTCCAGTAGGTGACACTAGACTCCGGTCATAAATCTCAACAGAAAACTGTTTGCTTCCCTCCGTTGGCAGCCAGCTTCATTTACACAGCCCATTAAGAGGTGGGAAGCATCCCCAAATCCTCGCGGCCCCCTTCTCGGAATGACCCTGGTGAAGCCGCAGAGCACAGCTGACAATCTCTGTTTTCTCTTGTGTGGGAGCAACCTCCCTTTGATTTCAACCCTTGACTTTATGGCAGCCGGCCACATCCCGGAAGGAAGAGGACGGAGCTAGGGCAGGTCATATTTACTTTAGAGGAAGCAAAAGAGGCAGGGAGACTTTTCAGCAGATGAACACATACGTTGTGGGCCAGAAACCTGGGAAATCTAAGACAAAAACTTGAAAGGTTTCGAAACTCCTAAAGCATCACTGTTTGCAGGGCCCTACAACACAATCAGGAAGGATGCACAAGCTTCTGGAAGCTTCTGTGATGTCTAAGGGGGAGGGGAGCCAGAAATCAAAGGCTTTGCTTCTCTCACTGCTGTGATTTCCCAGTCCCCAATTCCCTTGTTATGATGATCGGATTCTTGTTTCACTCCTTGCAACGCCAACACCAACACGCAGTGCGCATCAGGGACTCACTGGACACAGGGCTTTCTCCCAAACAGCTGCCTCGTGTCTTGTTTTGAGAGCGTAACCTTGTATAAATCAACAGGAAAATTTCCCTGCCTGTCTCCTGGGAGGAAGAGTAGCCCAGTAACCTCCTTTTCATGAAGTGGAACTGAAGTCATCTGCACGTGCCCTGAAGGACCCAGCCCTGGCAACTTTTTCTTAGAGGATGGGATGGCCTTTTCTCTGGGGTGACACAGCTGGGTGTGCATTCAGCTTTTAGACCAGGTCAGGTCACTAAGTTTGTTTTCTCGGTGACGGATACCTGATGCTAGTTAAGGAAGTCTTTTTATTTGCAAAAGCCTGCTATCAAGAGAAGGTGCCTTACAGGCTTCTTGCAACCCATCATTCATTCACCTCCGATTTCGAGTTCAGAGACCCTTCAAAGATCTTTATCTGCACAGATTGGTTCACTGCACATCGAGCTAAATAACCTCCCTGTCCCCACCCCCAATGATCCTCTGTCTTAAATGAAGAAGATGTGAATGGCTAACCCGAGATTAAGCCTGGCTTGATGCGATGAAAGGGACTCTTCCCTCATGAAGCAAATAATTCCCATGAGTCGAATTCCTTCCAGAGATTCTGAAGAACTACTGGTGAAAATGTGCCATTTTGTTCAAATTGAAAAATATTCCTCTATTATTAAAATCCTCCTAACATTGTGTTTTGAGTAACACGTGGGTAGAAATATAAGTGCACTTAGCATCTCATTAGGTGAACGGGTATCATTGGGGTGAAGCCTTTCATTTAGGCGTCCCTGCTTCCTGCTCCTTGGAGATGATGAAGAAAAGATGTTCCAAGCACGGCGCTCACTCCATCTTCATTGCTGACAACCTCTCTGCTCTGAGTAGTAATGGAAATATCCAGATATGAAATCGAAGTCTAAACGCGGCTACTCAGAAGCACTAGAAAATGTGTTAGGCTTCATAAAAAGCATAAAAAGATTGTTTGCTTTGTAAGTACAATAATTTTATTAATTGTATTTAATTGAATAAGACCCGCAATACTATTTTCTTTTTTTATAATGGTAATGGTATATACTTGCTGCAAGGGCATGTACTTACTGCAACACATTTAAAAATTCAGAAAATGTAAAGAAAAGAATAAATCCTATGAGCTGTCCGAATTTCCAGAGGTAGGCACTAACTGAAGTTTGAGTATACACCTTCCAGTGTTTTTAGATGCATGTATATAATAGCAACATTATTAGACCATACTTTATGTGTAATTTTATGTCCTATTTTTTCATGATAACCTTATAGTGCTTTTATTTGTTTTATTTATTTATTTTGAGACACAATCTCACTCTGTCACCCTGGGTATAGTACTGTGGCGCCCCAGCTCACAGCAATCTCAAATTCTGGGGCTCACGAGATCTTCTTGCTTCAGCCTCCTGAATATCTGGGACTATAGGCACCCACCACAATGCCTGGCTAGTTTTTCTATTTGTAGTAGAGCTGGTGTCTCACTCTTACTTGGGCTGGTCTGGAACGCCTGAGCTCAAAGGATCCACCTGCCTCAGCCTCTCAGGCCATGCATGAGCCATCGTGCCTGGCCTTATAGCCCATTTAAATTATTCTTTACTCTTCAAAAGACCTTTTGGGAATTATCTGGTGCATGAAATCATTGACTAGAATACCTACAATATTCTAGCAGGTCAGTTAACATTTGTTTCTACTGCTTTGCTCTCCATTTATTTGAAGTCAAACTGTGTTTCCTAGTTGTTCTGCCATCCACTACCCACTTGTAGGGATCAAGATTTCTTCCACCTTTATTTTACCTTCTGTAAACTCCCAGATCCTGTTCTTGATCCTTTAGGAATCAGAACCCTGGGTTTATATCACTTGCTCTCTGACCCTCAGTAATCTCCAGCAGACCCTGTAAGCCTTACTGAAATTCAGCCATTGCTTACCATGTTTATTATGTTTATTATAAACAAGGTGGTGTTAGGGTCCTGGCTTAGTCTTAAGTGTAGTCTAATATTTTGTAGCTGATTCTGCTACAGTGTCGCCCCCTAAAGTATTGCCAGCTGGGACCAATCATCCTTACTTCCTTTTTTCTCAAAAAAAGACAGCAGAAAAGGAAACCTCTGATCAATCTTTTCTTCTATTACTTCAGTTGGATACAGTAAAGATTTTCAGGGATACACAGAAATAAAATAGAATTTATTTCAGAAAATTTCGTTTTACTTTATGTGCAGTTAAATTATCTAAAATATAAAAATTCACTCTTTTATATCAATTTGGAGATTTAAAAATAAACTTCAGAGAAATGCCAGGATAGTTGTGGAATTCATCTGAGTAATTTAAAGAAATAAAATGAAACTAGGGATGAAAATTCCCTAGTTTCTCCAGAGATATTGCTCCCGTGTTGATACAATTGTTTTTCTTTTATCATGAACATGTCTACTGAGGCTTTTTGATTGTCATGGCACTTTTATGGTTGCAAAACAGGGATGACCAGAAAGTGTTGTTATGGGGCCTGAGAGTGACTCCTGTTGCCACTGTCATTGCCACTGGCTGGACCACTTCAGGATCTTTCCATTTCAGGTGGGATCATTCACAGGATGCTGTAAGGGATGCGTTCAAACAGTGATTCTGTCATCTAGAGTGGGATCATTGTGCATGAGTCATCTGTGTGAGCACAGGCATGGCTGCTTTTTTTTGGTCATCTGACCTGGGAACAGCCAGAACAAATGGTGCTTTGTAGCTGGGGAAGGAAGCTTTTCTAAAGCACCAGACTAGGAGTTGGAAGACCTGGCTTAAGAGCATTCAGCTATGTGACACAGGGCAAAACACTTTAACCTTCCTGAGATTTAATTTTTTCACCTGTAAAATGAGAGTATTGACACCAGTGCTCTCTACTTCCTAGAACTCAGTGAGATGCTGGATATAAGGGCACTTTGTAAAGCACGGTGCACTGTACAGTTCTATGGTATAAATGATCATTATCTAACATGTGATAAGGACAGAGTGACCAGGATAACACACATCCCCATGTGAACAAATTGGACTTTGTGTTGTGTAACTTGCATTTTTATACTCTTTAAATTACGTTTATATTATAAAAGCATAAGTTTATTTATTTATTTATTGACAGAGTCTAGCTCTGTTATTTAGGCTGGAATGCCGTGGCATTATTATAGCTCTCTGCAGCCTCAAACTCCTGGGGTCAACTGCCTCAGCCTCTTGAGTAGCTAAGACTACAGGCAGGTGCCACCATGCTTGGCTCGTTTTCCTATTTTTTTGTAGAGATGTGATCTTGAAATGCTTAAAATGGTAAATTTTATATTAAGTCTGATTTACCACAATGTAGAAAAAGAAGCCATTATTTTATCCAAGACCATAAAGATTTACCTCTATATTTTCTTCTAAGCGTTTTATAGTTTTAAATCTTTTCTCCATTTTGAGTTATTTTCTATCTATGGTGTGAGGTAGGGATCCAACTTTATTCTGTTGCATGTGCATTCCAGCTATCCAAGCATTGTTTGATGAAAATCTCATACATCTTATCTTTAACTTTACTACATCTATTATGTCATTTATCACAATCTGCTTTGTATGCAAGTTGTTTGTGCATGTGTCTGTCTGTGCTCCCACTAGATTATGGGCTCCATGCTGATTACTGTATTGACCTTTCTCTTCCACTACACACAACTCCCAGATACATTCAGGATACAGCAAACAGTAAATGGTCAATAAGTTGTTGGGCTGAATTGACATTGCAAGAAAAAAAAAAAGATATCCTTAGTGAGATTTTCCTACGAATGTTTTTATCTTTAGAAAGGGTTCTTTCTCTTTCAACAGCTGTCAGTTAATATTTATGTCATAAAAATATTTCTATTACCTGTACATTAGGACTTAAGGAAGTCAATAATTAGCACCTCTCTCTTTTCTGGTTATATTCACAGAAACAATTGAAAGATAGACTCAGGAGTCAGCTGGTTTTGTATAAAATAACTTTCTTTGTCATTGGGGAATTTGTTGGGATAAGATGGCTTAGGTCTGTAGCCAGGTAGGTTTGCTAAGGGTTCACCTGGAACAAGATGTACTTTTTTACAGAGATGCTGGTACAACTTAAGAATGGTAGAACTCCCACCCAGGGTAGGCTGCTGCCCCAGAGCAGAGAGCAGGTCAGAACACAAGTCTCTAGAAAGGAAAAGAAGGCTCTGAAATGAAATGCTTATTTCACCTTCCATATTCACTGATGAGATACTTTACTCAGGGGACAAATGAGTGTGAGTGAAAAACAGAAAAGAAACAGAATCTCCAGTGCTTTTAGTAGATAAGTTTTGTCCAATTTGAGGGATGAGGACCAATGCCTTCCACCCTTTTACTGTGAAGGGGAATAAACAAAAGATGGGGCAAGAGGCCGGGAGTGCTCCCTTGATGGAGGTCCCTCCTCATGGAAACATGTAGAGTGAGGGGGAAGGGCTACTTTTCACTCTTGCTAAATTATATTATTATATTTGTGACTAACCTCATGAAGGAAAACATTCCCTATATTCATGCAGCTAAGAAAAAGAATTATTTTTATTATATCTTAGCATGAGTCTTTTTTATATCAGTTTCTATATTAGCATTTAACAATCCTTAATTTTTGAGGGAGGCTAACATCAACTAAAGTGAGTCATGTGAGATTAAGATGATAGATTATGTCTGGAGTCTATCAGGCCATTCAGTTTATATTTGTTAAAGTTAAGGAAGTTCATAGTTCTGTATTTTATGAAGGAAGCCTCCCTCACTGTAATTTCCTTCATCAAACAATAGTTGTATGGAGACCAATGCCTTTTTGGTGATTTTATTATTTTTTTCCTAAAAGTCACTTAATATAACCTCTAAACTTGAAATTTTTAATGGATACTCACTGGAGTCATATGAACTCATTGTTTCTGTTCTGAAAAATATGTTTTTCAAAAGGGAGTTTAAGAAATACTGCGATGATATCTGAAGTTTATACATACTAGTCTGTCCAAAATTCTGCCTCTTTGTTTGCCTCGTGGGCTCTGCCAGGGCTCCAAGATCTCATTTAACTTCTTTGAGAAAAGCACTCTATCTAATACTTGGCCCATTATAGGAGCTCAAGGAATGTGTATGGAATAATTGAATAGCTTGTTTGGCTCACAGATTTTAAGAGAATCCTTGAGAAATCACAGAGAGGAAGACAACATAGAAAGGAGAGAGAAGTTGTGGTAGTTTGTGAACATGTCTGCAAATTCTTTGACACTCCTCCCATTGAGGGGTGGGGAGGTCTATGGCCCCTGCCCTCGATTCTGATCAGACTTTATGACTTGCTTATAATCAGTAGAACTCAGTGGAGATGATGCTTATCACTTATGAGGTTTGGTCAGGAGATGAAATGCAGCTTTTACCTTGTCTGCTGGGATGTCTGCTTGTGGAGCTCTGAGCTTCCATATAGAAAGTGAACCACCCAGAGGCCGCCATGTTGAGAGGAAGCCCAAGCCTGGGGGAGGTTCCTGAATGGTGTCTCAATCAACAGCCTCAGATGAGCCCCAACAGAGCATCAGTGTCAAACTTCTTGAGGTGACAGTTGATTCCAGCCTCTAGCTGCCCAGTCATCCCTAGTCTATGAGTCTTCAGAGTTGGGGCCATAGACAACATGGCACAGAGACCTGCCATGTGCCATTTTTGAATTCATGACTCTCAGAATATGTAAGTGTAAGAAAATGGTGATTTTACTCTACTAATGGTATATACTTGCTGCAATGACATGTACTTGGGTATATGAGGTTTTTGAGTGCTTTGTTACATCATAATAAATAGAAGAAAAATAAAGAAATGGATTGTTTCTGGGGGAAGATGTGGAAAATCTTCCAGAATTTATTTTTCTCTGTACTTGGTAAACAGGATACTATCAAAGTAAAAAAAAAGAAAAAGAAAGGATTTTATGATACAGGAGAATGAACACCACTTGATCATGTTTATAAACATCAAAGGTATAATTGGCTCCTCAATAGAAGGATGGTTTTGAGGTATATATTAGCAACTAGTCATCACTCTCAAAGCTTCATGAGAGCTTCATGTCAATCCTGGGTAAGATTTGGGTGTGGATTATTAAAGGTCTGACTTATAAGTTCTTAAAGAAGAAACTAATGTTTTGCAGCCTTAGTTCCCTAAGAACAAGTTGGTCATAGTAATGTGTCTCAGTGGCAGGGTTTGTAGACCATCAAATCTGGGAATGATACAAGTATTTCTGTATTTCAACGAGCTATGTGATAACATTGCTCAGGATATCCTTATGGATAAAGTGGAGGAATGTGGTGAAATGCAACCCTCATATGAGGGATATAGTTTCTACAACTTAAAGTAAAGCAGAAGTCATAAGAAAACTGACTTTAGCTTAACATTAAGGCTATTCAGGCAGAAGCAACTGCCCTAGAAGGAGAAAGACTGAATTTTACCCTGGAGAAAATTGGACACAGGTTGACTGGACACTTTTCAGGGAAGATCTAGAGGAGTAGTGAGTATTGGACACATATTGGAATTCAATGGTTTTTGAAGTTTTAAAATCAATTTTCAAAATCTTGGATTAATGTGAGAGTATATGATTAGGTTACAGTGTTTGTAAGGTAAAGTCTGAGTTGCAGTGGAGTCCTTTACCCAGGTAGTGTGCCCGTTAGGTGGGAATTTACCAACCCATTCCCTTTGCCTCCCCTTCTTGAATTTAATTGTTTTTCTTTCATGTAGGCTTTTGCTTGTTGATCGACTAGTTTCAACACTGTACTGAATACATGGGATACTTGCTTTTCCATTCTTGAGATACTTAAGGGTGATGTTTTCCCAATCCATCTAGGTAAATACAAAAGATGCAAAGTCTTTAAAAATCCTTAGATCTGGGGTTTTTGTTGTAGCCAAAGGTGTGGTTGAGTGAGATATGTCTGCAGTTCCCAGAAATAGCTTGTGCCACATAATCCAGCCACATTCTCATGGGCAGGTCACCATGGGTATTAATAAAGAGTGCTACTGGAAAAGGGCAAAGTCTCCTCAGTCACAGGAATAGTGTAAAGAAAACTATGTCCTACTGAGAGTGGCTGAATATGATACCAAGGTCAGGACAGCCATTTTCCTGAGCGTGTAGTCGGGCTGGTCAGTAGGGGGCGACATAGCACAGTTTGTGGAAGCCATGATGTCACACCAATGTTACTGACCAGTCAAGGTGATCTTAGCCTGAGCACAGAGGGAAGGACTCAGAGACTATGTCAGGTTCTTGTCTGCCTTGTGGTTCTAAGACACAGTGGCTCAGTGACCCAGAAGAAACAAGGATTTCCTGTCAAAGCAGGACTCTGAGCCAACACTGACCACCCACTGTCATCACCTCCCCTGGGAGAGAAGCAGCGGTCTCTGCCTCCCACCCCTAGAAACAGCAGCCCTGGCCTCTTGGCCTTAGAGCTTCTGCATGGTGCTCTCCAAATGCTCTGGGAGGAAACAGTTGACCTGAACTCTGAATGTGGCTAATAACATTCTCATGGTTTTCTCGCTCCGGGCCTGCCCCATCACCTCTGCTGATTGGGGTTGGAAGTTCGGAGTCTGCATGGCGAGCTTCCTGCAGACCAAGCCGAGAGGCTGAGCTACAGCCAGCAATTCATGGAGGTCACTAGGTCATTGTTCTCCTCTATTTTCCTGTCCCCTGAAGCGGCATTTTGAATAAACAGCTCTTTCCTCTCATAAACTAAGACATTAAAAATACTTCTGGGATCCTTGCATTGCCTTGCTGGTCCTGTTTCCTGTTCTCTGTTCATACATTCCTTCTGCCTTCTGTCCTTTTAGGGTGTATCATCATGACTATAGGATGGGGCTAGCAGGCCACGACATTAATACTCTTCCATTTTGGGCCTAGTCTAAGTCACAGGAATCTTTTCTGTGTTTGGAAAGATACTGTGTTTTCTTAAAGGTCTTTTCCTTGCAGCAATCAAGATTTAAAAAATTCCACAAAGAAATATTTCCATTCTTGGTCATGCTTGATATCACGCATCACTTAGAATTGGAGGAACATAATTAAAACAAGCAGGAGATTCAAATACACACAGAAATATCAAGACTCCTGAATGCCGGCGCAGAAATATAAAGTTGGCGTCTCTCATCAGCTATGCCTCTGTTCTGTTCTGCTCAGTGACTCCATCAATAGCTACATACGTCTGCACAACCGGCAGGCACGCATGTGCTGCTGAAATATCCAACTGCTAACTATCTACAGACCCCCAGATTTTTGATGATGATGATTTCTTTAGGACAAACAAACATAAAATACTTGGAGGAAAAAAAAAGTTCTTACCATGTAAATAACATTTTGAAGGCCAATCTGGCTGCTGCATGATTAAAAATTATGCTGTTTTCTTGTTTACGCTAAGCTCATTACTTTAGAAACCGCTGAACCTGAGGATTAAGGATAACTTACCTACTCCCTTAGACTTCTCTTTGACAGTCGCCTGTGCGATTTCTTTTTCTTTTTCACTAAATGTGTGTCCAGAGATGGGAAAATTTGGTATTTTCATTCTCTCTCTTTTTGGTTCACTTATCTGAACTGAATGTCAGTGATTCCTCTGGAGTTTAAATTCCTTAGTGGTATCCTGGCTTCATCTAAGCTATTGTTATTTCTTGCACAGATGAGTGAGAGTCTTCACAACAGTCTTACTGTTTTTTTTTTTTTTCTTGCTCACCAATAGTCTGTTCTTTATATAGTAGGATGAGACTTTTTTAAAAGGAGGAAAAAAGAACACAGTAGAAAACTGTATTATGGACCAGTTGCAGTGGCTCGTGACTGCAATCCTAGCACTCAAGGAGACTAAGGCAGGAGGATTACTTGAGTTTTCATGAGTTCAAGATCAGCCTGAGCAAGACCAAGACCCTGTTTATACTACAAATAGAAAAATTAACCAGGTGTTGGATGGGCTCCTGTAGTTCTAGCTACTTGGGAGGTTGAGGCAGGAGGATCACTTGAGCCCAAGAGTTTGAGGGTGATGTGAGCTAGGCCGATGCCATGGCTATAGCCTGGGCAACAGAGTGAGACTCTAGTCTCAAAAAAAAAAAAATTAGGGCAGCACCTGTGGCTCAAAGGAGTAGGGTCCTGGTCCCATACGCCGGAGGTGGTGGGTTCAAACCCGGTCTCTGCCAAAAACCGCAAAACAAACAAAAAAATTTAAACTTACAGAAAATTTGTAATTTCAAGAACAGTATATAGAAGTCTTACGTATCCTTCCCCAGATTCTGATCCAACCCCTGCTTCTCTCTCTGGCTTTACTTTAAAAAAATATTTTGTGTTTTTATAAATGTATAAATCTTATAAATGTGTCATTTTTGCAAATTGATCACCACAGTACAGTTCTAGAACATCTGTATCATCTCAGTTACCATGAGACCACTTGCTGGATAATCTTTCCTCCAACTTCCAAGGCAAGCATGAATCAGCTTTTATCTCTGTAAATTTACCTTTTCTGTATGCTTTTTATACATGGAGTCATAAAATATGCAACCTTTCATATCTTGCTTCTATACAAGCTCCAGATTTCAGAATTTCTGTGATTTGTCTGCTATGGATAAATCTCACTGCGTGTGTAGGTAATATCTAGCTGTCATTGTATAGTCATATGGGGAGTCAGGGCTCAGGCAACCAACATAACCTATTCAGTGAAGAAAAGACCTCTACTTGGGTCTTATGGTCTCTTGTATTTATATTGAGAAATCCGTCATTAATCATTAATAGCATGGTTGTTCCCTTGCATATAAGATGCTTTTCTCTTGCAACTTTTAAGATTTTTCTCTTCTTTGTTTTTTCCAATAGTTTGGTTATAATAGATAGACATGTGGATGTCTTAGTACTTATACTACGTGGGTTTGCTTTGGATCTGTAGATTAATATTTTTTCAGCAAATTTATGAAGTTTTTGGCTATGATTTCTTTTTACTTCTTAGACACCCATTACATATACGGTGATACTTGATGTTGTCACCGTCTCAGAGCCTCTGAATATTTTTCTTCAATCTTTTGTAGTTTCTGTCCTTCGGATGGGATATCTATTGTTCTGTCTTCAAGTTCATTTATTTTTTCTTCTGTTATCTGAAATACGCTGCTGAAACTCTCCCATAACTTTTTAATTTCAATTATTGTACTTTTCATCATTACAATTTCCATTTTGTTCTCTTGTAAGTGCTTAAATGTTGTAGTGAGACTTCCTGTGCATCGGGTCATTGTTGTCATGCTTTCCTTTAATTTTTTAACCATGATAATGCTTAGCTCTTTGGGTTTTTTTGCCAGTTGTTTTGAAATCTTTCTCTAAGCTAAACATCTGGGGTTGCTCAGAAACAGTTTCTTTTGACTGCTGTTTTTTCTGACTACAGGTCATGCCTTTTTGTTACTTTGCACGTCTCATACTTTATTGTCAAATATTTGATGGTTTAGATAGCATGTTTTAGCAACTCTCTGTTTTGACTTTTCTTTCTCTGAAGATTGTTGTGTTCTTGCTGTTGTTTTATTTAGAAGTTTGCCTTGAAGGCATCTGTGAATTCTGTCTGCCCTGCCTTGTGCAGATGCGAATTATTGCTTAATTCTTTTCATGCTTTTATTTCTAAATCTGGTTTTTCAGGAGTTGCTCCCATGTTAGGCTGAAGATTTCTCGTTGGTTTTGCTTCAATACTTCAAGCCTGTAAGGCTTCCATCCACTCTACTGATACATCTGTATGGGGGCTGTGAAGCAAAACTCCGACTTTAGACTGTGTTTAAGTCTTCCTGGGCTTTTATTCCTCCATACTATTTTACATCTCCTTTGTGCCAGTGCATAGAATCTGCCAGCTAGAGGTGTGTGGGCGGCTTAGGCTCCATTCTCTGCTGTAGATTCAAATAGATTGTATATGGAACAGTTGCCAAGCCCTCTGAGGCTGAATCATTTCTTGTGACTCTCTGTTAAATTCTAAGGTAGTCTATCAACCTGTTGCCAGAAGGGAACCTCAGTTTACTTGAATAGCTGATTTTCCTTGCACTGGTCAGTGTGACCCATGACCCATTCTGTCTGGAAATCCTCCAGCTCTAGTAAGCCCACTTTGAAGGCAATTGTAGAGATGCTAATTTCTATAGCTGAGTCCATCCTAGCTGAACTATTGCACCTAAAGAGGTTTTCCTTTGTGGGAAGGTTGGGGAGAGTGAGGAATAGCAATGCTCAAGAACTTCATTGTTCTCCAAAGTTCAATAGTTTTCACAAATATATGCTTCTTAGGGTTTTGTATCCCTTTGGTTAAATTTCAAAATGCTGGAATTGGTTGTTTCTGGCAATTTTGTTCAGCTTTTTTTTTTTTTTTTGAGACAGTCTTACTTTGTCACCCTTGGTACAGTTCTGTGGTGTCCTTGGGGTCACAGGTCGCTCCAGCAGGGTTGATGTGCGTTCTTCAACCTTCTCTTTTGGCTCAGTTCCAAAACTTTGGCTTTCTTGCTAAATTTCTGTCCTTTAATTCTCCTTCTGGACAGGAGCATCTGCAGAAAGCTGGCTATAGACCACCATCTTGGCTCCACCCCCAGTGCTGTGGTGTCATAGCTCACAGCAACCAACCTCAAACTCCCAGGCTCAAGCGATTATCTTGCCTTAGCCTCCTGAGTAGCTGGGACTATAGGCACTGGCCACAATGCCCAGCTATTTTTAGAGACAGGGTCTTGCCCAGGCTGGTCTGAGTTCAAGCAATCCACCTGCCTCGGCCTCCCAGAGTGCTAGGATTACAGGCGTGAGCCACCGTGCCTGGCCAGTTTTGTCCAGTTTTATGGTTGCTTCCTGGGGGAAGGATTTGTTGGCCAGCTCAATCTGTCATTCTGGTGGTGGTCAGATGCCTTACCAGCTGGTTGGTCTGACATCCTGCTTGGAAACTCTAAGTGACTCCCTGGTTTCTCATCATTTCTCCCTGCTGAGCTTTGGGGTCCTTCCTCATGTGACCCCTACACTACTGCTCCAAGAACATTACCTCCAGTATCCCCCCTCACAGACCCTCTGTCCTTATATGGCCACTGTCCCCAGGATTTTTCCTTGGAAGCCTTGTTTGCTGTCTTGTTTTACTTTTTTGACTTTCCTGCTTCCACCTTCCTGCCAATTTAACTGGGGTTTTCTGACTATGCCAATAATTCCCTGCAGTTTGCACTGACTTCTACTACTTTCTCAAGCTTGGTTTTTCAATTAAAAAATGTTTTTTTATGACAGGGATTCTAGTACATACTGGGTCCATGTGTTCAAAGTGGCCCTAATGGCTCTGAGTCCGTAATAATTCTCAGTAAATGCTTATTGCTTAATTAAGTCTGTTTTTTTCCAACATTGAAGGAGATGTAGTCAGTTTCATAAATGTATCACTTGTTTCCTTCTTTATGATTACTCTAAGATGCTTTTACTATTTCTAGGGAACTGTGTGTTTTGGCAATATATGAACAGGATAAAGTGGCTTAAGCAATTCATTTGGAGATCCTTTTTCATAATACAATCACCCTTATGACCAGAGTTCATTTGTTCCCTCAAGTATCACTGAAATGTGCCCCTCCCTCACTCTCCTGCCTACTGAGTGCTAAGCCCTCTCTAGCAAGAATGTCCACCTAAAAATGGTATTGCATTCACTTCCTTCTTCCCCAGTTATTTCAATCAAAACATGTATATGGGCTTTAAAAAAATTTCCATAGGTCATTGTCATTATGGGTGAATTCAAGTACGCCACATCAATGCGCAAATATCATGAAATCTGAGACATTACTGTATCATTCCAGTGTTTGAGTATCCCATGGTTATCATTTCAAAGGCAATACCTGTCATACTAAACAAAGCCAAAATCTCCAAGATTCTCAGGTCGCTGGAATTTAGTTTTTCTGTTTTATTAAATTGGAGGTGAAAATTAGTTAACTCACAGAGAGTATGAAAGTCATATTTTGTTAGGAGGAACACTTTCGCTAGTCCCCAAAGTTCCCCTTTTATGCAGAAAGAATTCACTCTTGAGTTTCTCACGCCCTTCTCAGGGTTCATACTTTGAGAGGTCTGTATTTTGGGTAATTTTCAATCAGATGTAGAACTTTTCTTGGGTCAAAACTTCACACCTCTAATTCCATTTTCCCTTTGGGTTTTCTTCAAATTTTGTTTATTTTCTTCATTGTTCATCTTTCAGGTCATTAACAAAGATGCCAAATGGTCAACTCTATCACTTTTCTCAAAGGAGTTTACGGTTACTTTATCATCCACCCCATTTCTCAAGAAAATTACATGATGAATGTTCTCATCCATTTTCTCATCATTTAAGACTTTTTTTAAAAAAGATTAAATTTTCTTCCTTCCAATAATTTCATGCTAACCTACCTTGTACCCAATTTTACTGTACTATGAACAATTTAGCCTAATGTCAATTTTTCAGAGATGGGTATTGCTTTTAGCTCACCTCCAAAGCAGCAAATCATTTCTGAAATATTTTCTGAAAGTGTAAATGAGTGAGATAATAGGATTTAAGAGGTTGCTTTCTGGAGGAATCATCCATAATATGGAACTTTCGGTGTATCCCAAATCCTCATATTTGGCTGAGAGCATCTTATTTCTCCTTCATCATTTCTTTGTAAAAAGATCCAGGCAATTTCATGGTCCTCAAAGCCTTGGTCTACTTCATTATCTTTTCAGTCACTAAGTGTAGGATTTCTTCTCCTCCCCGCCCCACATCCACCACTTGATTTCTTCCATTTTAGGAGATTTGTGAAAGAGCTTAGATTTAGAAAGAATACTTTTAGAAGGAAGAGATTGCATCCATACCAATGGGGATAGAATCCCAACTTCTTAGGGAGGCTATTTGTGACCCAGGATTAAACTTGCTTAACAAGTGTTGAAGTTTCGGTTTAAATTTACTAAAAAAACCCCAAATCTTGCCCAGTGGTGTGGGAGGAATGTAGGTATTAGCAGGAGATTTATGCTTTGGAACCGGAGTTTCCTTTTTACACAATGGCCTCCCCTTAGCAGGGCGGGAAGTGAGATGGTGTGGGCATTGTTGAGTCATTCACTCACAGGGGACTGGATAAACTCAACAGAGTTCAGCAGGCCAAAGAGATGGGTTCCTCCATTCTACACGCAGACGTCCTGCTGGTGCCTAAAGCCTTGTGTTTCCTGGGAGCGTCTGTCCAAGACTGTGTTTTGGTCATGTGGTTGTTTATTTTGGAAATGTCCAATAAATAACTCAAGAAAGGATATTAGAGAAAGCCTCCCTGGGGAAAGCTAGGCATTCTTTGGGGACGCAAAGCCTCATGCATGTGGCCTCTGATAAGAGGAAATGGCTACAGATAATATTTGCTTTTTCTACATTCCCTACGGACAATTAAATAGAAACGGGAACAAGTGGCAGGAAACAAAATCTGTTATTTGTTTGCCTAGTAAAGTCTTCTATTTTAGTTATTTTGGTTAAACAAGGGGATGAGGACGCTTGATCCTGAGCTGAGTCAGTCCTCTGAAATGACTGAGAAGACCCAGTGGAAAGCTGAGAGTTATTCCTGGTGGGGCGAGACCCACTCTCACACCTCTGTGACTGCGCCAGCTCCCCAGGGTACTTGGCCGGGCTGTCTTACATTTCGCTAGGTCTCTGAGTTACCAGCAAAGAGGGTTCAGCCACTTGTCGCTGTCAAGCAATATGCAGAGACAGGGATAGGTCCACCAAACTTTGTCAGAAGGCCAGCGATTCGGGAGAACAGCGAGAGTAGCCTCTCCAAGACTGTTCTGTTCTTCCATTTCCCAAATCACAGTTTAAATCCATAAAGCTTCAAGGCAAAGACCACATTAACTCTCATTTTCAACAATAATCAGCACAACTCTGTGACCCATTAAAAGATTTCCAATTCAAAAGTTAATCTCCTAAATCAATCCTCATAAATTCCCCAGGATGGGCATTTTTAGGGTGGGAGATCAATTTGCCAAACAGTAAGAATGGGAGACAGAAGGTGAAGGTCCCATAGGACCTAAACCGACCAGACCAGCTGCATCACCTTGGCCTTAGCCTGACTGACTCCATCTTTTTCTCACTCCACGTGCTCTTATCTGGGCCATTTTGTTGGCTAAAACTTGAGACTTTCTGGTCTAGAGTGAGGTTGGAGATAGGTTTGCAGCCATGGCTAAGGAGGAGGAAGGGTAAAAATCCAAGCATCTGTGCTCATGATGGCACGACCTTATTTGTGCACACGCAGGGGACTCTCTCCTTAATCTCTGAGCATGGCTCTGTAAGGGTTCTGGCACGCACACAACTGCCACAAGAATCCACTCACCAGAGCCAAATCTTACATCACCAGGAGGATGTAACATTCCCTGTGTGAGACCCGTATCCACAGGATCCTCTGCTCAGGGGGGACAAGGGGATGCTGGCTGAATCCTAGGCGGCAACCCTGCCCAGGACCCCTGCCCCTCACCCAGAGAAGGAAACCCTCTCCCGAGGAGTCCCTGAATTACTCAGAGCTCATCAAAGAAAGGACTCTACTTCCCTGGAGTGTTGTTTATTTTTCTTCCTAATTACCAAAACCTAAAGGTATCTTTTCTGAAATGTTGATTCCGAGATTCAGAACATAAACTTGCCAGGCTGCCTTCATTTCGCTTGCAAAAGAGAGTTAGATCCTACACAACACAGCAGGAAGACCTTTGGCTTCCCAAATCCTTAATGTGAAAGAGGGGGCGGGGGAGTGAGGGAAGACTGAATTGCTGACACTTTCAAAGGCATTATTCAGGTGGACAAAGACGGACAGATAACCATGAAAGGCGCAAGCCGGAGCATTAAAAATAGCGGAATTTAACAAGAAACAGTTCCCTAGCCCTCCGAAGTGGGGGGCGGTCCACTCCAGGATGAAAGGGATTTAAATCTCAGAGGAAGATTCCTCTCATGTTGTAGATGACAGACATGAAGAATGAACTTTATTATCTGATCCGAAACAGGGAGTCGGAATTTGTTGAGGACATACATATGGCTGGTGGGGAGGAAGAAACTCAGGCCAGTTTAACATGAGCCCAGGGAAGCCTTGTTTGTTTGTTTATTTATTGAGATCTGAAAGCAATAGAATGCGACCCTGTTTGTAATTGACGTTTGTTTCAAAAAGGAAGAAAACAAGGATGGCAGCAATAAAAAAGAAAATACACACCCCTGCCCAGGTTCGCTGAGGAGTTGTGCTCCTTGGCACTTTCTTTCTGGATCCTTCGATCCAGGGTGTACTTTGGGGACCTACCCACACACCGAGTTAGTCTGGGTCCTCCCAGAAGGAGATGCCAAGATGTGATCAGTGTGGGTAGAGTTGTACAGGGGAAACGTGTGTATAGAAAAAAAGAAGGGAGGCAGGAAGGGCTGTAATTATAAGAGAAACAGGGTGAGGGAAGGAAGGCTGGGTGCAAACCTCCAGGGCTGCTGTGTCGTTCAAGGAAGACCACTGGAGAGCCCTTGAGGCAAAGTTGGGTCCTGTGAGGTGTGCTGTGTCTCTCTCAGGTGTGCCCCACCATGCTTGGTCATTGGCTGAGTCATTGGCATCAGCTGTGAGAAGAGTGACCTTGACCCCCACGTGACTATGATTTCAGGACACGCTCTGAGCTTCTTGGTTTATCACACTTCCCGTAGTGGGAGGGATGAGAGCCGCATTCTCACAACCATTATTTAATGGAATATTCACAGTAGCAGGACTTTCTGTGGAATTGGAAGCTTTGAAGATCATTGTTCAGACCTTCTCCCTGTGCAGGTGAAAAGGCTTGGGCGCATGGGGCTGGATGACATTCAGGACTGCCCAACCCTTGAGTGGTGGAGCTGATTTTCTCCTTAGAACATTCATGTTTTTAGGACTTTAGAATGACCCCTTCTCCAGTGTTTCTTCCATTAAGTCAACTCACCAATCAAGTTGTGTGTTAGGTCACAATTTAAAAAAAAATAGTTTATATTTGTGATGAAAAAATGTATATGTTCTAGAAAATTCAGAAAATACTAGCCTGGCCGAACTGCAACAAAAAAATAGCCGGCTGTTGTGGTGGGCGCCTGTAGTCCCAGTTACTCGGAAGGCTGAGACAAGAGAATTGCCTAAGCCCAGGAGCTGAAGGTTGCTGTGAGCTGTGAAGCCACGGCTCTCTACCAAGGGCTATAAAGTGAGACTCTGTCTCTTAAAAAAAAAAAAGGAAAAATATTATTCATTACTTATTTAACGAACCACCCAAATTCTTAAGTGTTTGGTTTATTTCTTTTTGGTTTCTTGGTTTGCATTTTTTTACATACTGAAGTTTATTATGCATAAAATTTGAATCCTGATTTTTTTTCACATAGGACACATATCATAGCATAGGTATTTCTCATGCTGTAAAAGTTTCATAAACTTAATGACTGTGCAACTCATTCATCTTTTGATTCGGTTATCATGAACTCTCTGAGAAAATGTAGGCAAATTTGAGGACATTTAAGTTGAAAACAATCCTTCCAGGAAAAGTTACTGAAACTTATGGCTTCAACCTGAGATATTTATCAGGTGGGAAAAATGAGCAACCATACTTCCACTTCATTCTCTGAAATGTCCCTCCTCTGACTTTTAAAGAAAAAAAAATATTGAGACTGACTGTGTAAGCTTCTTACTACCTTTTGACAGAACATTTGTGTATTTCCAACTGCTTCAATATATCTATTTTGGAGTTTTTGTTTTATTTCATTTTGTGAGCTCTTTGGAAGCTGAAAATTGGTCTATAGGTTTTAGAGTAACTGACCTGGTAAAAGACATTCCTTCCTACCTAGACTTTCCTAGTTACTCTGAATTTCAGGAACGGATGAGCTAAAAGTGGTTTAAAAAAGCGTGGATTTCGGGGAATCAGACAAATAGAGTGTGAACTTGAGTGTGGTCTTTGGGCATGATATGTAAATCCATCTTTAATCTCTCTGAGCTTCAATTTAATTATCTGTGAAATAGGCATAATAGAACATGAGTCTCATTTTGGCTTAGGTAAGGATCAAAAGGATGTAAGAAAAAGAATGTATTTTTTTCTTAGTTGGGAACTAAGTAAAATTTCCATCATTATTGTCTTAGGCCTTAGTCTGTTCATGTTTTGTTTATTATTCATTTTTTGTTTTTTTAATGTTTTAAGCTGAATGACATACATTGTTCATGTAGCAAACACAGACATTTCCTTTCTCTGTCAATGGCTATGTTAGCACGTATCTCTGCTGCACTGAGCGTGTTTATTACCAGGTCAGCATATATGCACTATCACTGTAAATATACAGCAATCTCAGAGTCAGACATGGAGTATTCAGCCTATGACTTGTTTATTCTTGAGCTATTAATTGTGATTAATGTCATATGTAGCTACGGAGAGGTTTTGTTTCTCCAAAATTTTTATTTATTTTACTTTTTTATGATTTAGGATTCATTGACAGTACAGAGAATTAGGTTACACTGATTGCATTTGTTAGGTAACATCCCTCTTAGAAGTGTGTCCTGCCCCCAAAGAGGTGTGCCATGCACTGTGGCCCCCCACCCTCTTTCCCTCTCTCTCATTCCCCTGCCCCCCTTGTATTAGATCCTCTACTGCCTTCATATTAGAATTAAGTACATTGGATTCTTGCTTCTCCATTCTTGTGATGCTTTATTTATTTATTTATTTTTTTGAGACATAGGCTCACTATGTTGCCCTTGGTAGAGTGCTGTGGCATCACAGCTCACAGCAACCTCCAACTCTCGGGCTGAAGCGATTCTCTTGCCTCAGCCTCCCAAGTAGCTGGGACTAAAGGCACCTGCCACAATGCCTGGTTATTTTTTTTTTGCTGTTATTGCAGTTGTCATTGTTCAGCAGGCCGGGACTGTGTTTCAACCTGCCAGCCTCAGTACTTATGGCCGGCACCATAACCAGTGTGCTACAGGTGCCGAGTCAAGGAATTTTTAAAGATTTCAATAACTTCTTTCCATCCCATAACACTTTCATAGCGAATCTGTTCTATGCTTAGCCCAGCTGGGACAGACCCGGCCCTCAGGGCACATATAATGGGTGGATAACATCCACAGCAGGGCCATCAGTAAAGTTATCCAGAAATTCGCAAGTGGGGAGCAGAGACTGAATTTGTTACCTATGGGAAGTTAAGATCAAAGATGATGTAGACTCAACTGCTGATGTTGCCTTTGGGGGTAGCCATTGCAAATCATGTATACATAAATAAGCAGAGAAGGCAGGTGGTGGAGAAATCTGAATGAGTAAAGTAGTTGTAGAGCAAAAATGAGAGGGGGGATGCGGGAGGAGAGAGAGAGAGGCCCACTGGGGACACCTGTCAATACACTAAAAGGCACACTGTTTTGGGAATAGTGAATCTCTGTAACTCCCCTCTCTATGGCTTCAGCATCTCCAGCCCCATCCACGAACATCTTCTGGGAGCGTGGACCTGCTGCCCCCTCCTGGATGAACTGCAGAGGCTGTTGGCCTCTGTGAGACTCAATGTAGGAGGCTTTTAAGAGGCAAGAGGATCAGCTGGCCATTCTTCCCCTGTTGAGGGCCCCTTAGCTTTGCCCTGGCATGAGAGGGGTCAGATCTTTGGAGCTATTTCCAAAGGAGGGTCTGGGGCCTGGAATTTTGGTAAAAATGGCCTAGAGGTGAAGAGGTCATGATGATATCAGTAGGAGTTAGAGGTGAGTCTAGGATGGTTGGGAAAGGATGAAAAAGTGAGAATCTCCTACATGTTTCAGGGAACTCTTTCTTTTTTGAGACAGTGTCTTGCTCTGTCACCTAGGCTAGAGTGCTGTGGCATCATCATAGCTCACAGCATCCTCAAACTACTGAGCTCAGGTGATCCTCCTGCCTTAGCCTCCCAAGTAAACGAAACGAAGTACCACCATGCCCAGCTAATTCTGTTATTTTTTTGTAGAGACAGGGGTCTCACCCTTGCTCAGGCCGATCTTGAACTCTTGGCCTCAAGTGATCCTCCTTCCTCTGCCTCCCAAAGTGTTATGATTATAGGAGTGAGCTACTGTGCCCAGCCTCTCGCACCTTTCAGATGCCTTTTTCCCAATCCTATCCGCTTCTTTGCTCCTTCTTAAAAAGGACATGTGACACCAAGGTGTAACTTCTCTGTGGGATGTTTGACAATGAGATAGCAAAGCCAGTGACTTCCATTGGTAGATCAGGAGCAAAGTATAGAAAAGGAACCAGGGGTCTCAGTGGATCTAGTCTAGCAGTTGAGAATCTGGGCTGGCCCCAAGCCCTTCCAGTCCATTCACATTCTTTACCAAGGTAAATAGGAAATGGTATTTGCAATGACTGCCAGGAGGCTGAGAAAGAATGGGGTCCAGGGAAACCAAAGCCAAGGATGGCATCACTCCCTTCAGGTCACAGCACATTCTCACACTCGCACAGGCACAAAGTCGCCTTGTTCTCCTTTGAATTTCCTGGAGAGAATTAATAAAATGACACTGCGGGAGGCAGCTCTGCTGATCCCAGCCAGGGGGCAGGAGCTCAGCTGGAGTCTTCTAACTGAGCCACAGCTTCAGGTGCAAGATTCTGGCCATTGTTGGTCAATACTTGACTTCTACAGACAAAATCCATTAACGTCCCTATAAAGTACGTGAGTATTTGCAAATAGAACGTTTCTTTTTCTAAAGGCAAATGAAGAGCCTTAAAGAATGTCTCCAATTACCGCAGAGCACTGTGAACTTTGAGAGCTGTCTGCATGGACTAGACTCATAAAAATTATCTCATGGACGATGAGGATTTATAAAGTCCTAATAGTTATTAACTATTTATCCCAAATGGCCAGCTGATTTCTAACTGAGAGAAGACAGAAAAGCCATTCAGTGTCTTGGGAAATTCAGAGTTAAAAATTAAGCCCACGGGCTGTGGGGGAAACAGTTAGAGACATTGCCAAAGGCTTCAGGCAACAATGGAAATTATGTCTTTATATTGTGTTTGCCATTGAAAATACCACTTTGCCTTAGGGGTCAATTAGGTTAACTGTCCCAGTGATACATGAGGGGTTTAAATTATCTACACATTGCTTTGGTTTCTTGTTGAGCCCTAGAAAATCTGCAGGGGGTTCTTTTTTGCTTTCTTTCATGGGAAGAGGGCCAGAGAGTGAGTGTGGAAGTTACAGCTATTCTGATGGTGTTGATTTGGTTTCTCACCAGGCAGCAGAATCATTTAGCTTCTTATATGCTTTTCATTATTTGAGGCTAACATTAGAATACAACCACTGTAGAAAAGAAAGATCAGAGCAGAGAAAAACACAGTATTTTTAGGGAATGAAGTTCTCCTTTTCATTCTTTAGCACTCTTTGTCTTCTAGGGTGTGGGAGGTTGAACAAGTTAAATGCAAATTTAACAGTGTTTGGTACAAAATGTGAGAAGACATTGTAAATCATTCCCTCAGCTGTGTATGTTCATTCAGTGGAAAAGTTTATTGTGTACTTATTACATGTCAGATATACCACACATACGTTCACTACCATATAGATACGGAGAGAACAGAGGAACAAATTTAAGTCTCTACCCTCTGAAACTTGGATGTAATAACACTAACAGAGAAGTTATGTAGTGTTAAATCTCACTAAAGTCAGTACAGATGGATGGAGACAGCCTTGGGTACCACAAAGACATTTGCACCAGAATGTTTATAGCACCTCAATTCATAATTGCCAGCCATTTGGAAGCAACCCAAATGCCCATCAACCCATGAATGGGTTAACAAATTGTGGTACATGTATAGCATGGAGTACTATGCAGCCATAAAAAGATGGAGACTTTACATCTTTTATGTTTACCTGGATGAAATGGAAACACATTCTTCTTAGTAAAGTATCTCGAGAATGGGGAAAAAAGTATCCAATGTTCTCAATACTAATGTGAGACCAATATATAAATGCTTATAAATGCATACGAATGATAAAATAGAAATATAGCCTAGCAAGAGGGAGGGGTGAAGAGGGAGAGGGGATAGGAAGGGGGGAGGACGATTGACGGGAGGAGGGAGGGCATTTGGGGGGATCTCATCTAAGGTGCACAATGTAAGGGTATCCAGCATGTCCCCTTGGGGGAGGGGCTGCCCTACAACTTGAGCTTTCCTGGGAAGTGAGAACACTGTAACCTAAGAATTTATTCTCTCATATGAATTTGAAATAAAAAAAGA
>CAUYRH010006890.1:0-10792 GCA_963574655.1 Perodicticus potto
CACTTAGGACTAAATGTGGAACCCCCATTTCCTATGCCTAGGTCAATTTCTTGTGAATTTCCTAGGCCTCAATTCCATGAATGGACTGTATCCATTCATTGATACACTCATTCACCTTGCCCCCGGTGGAAGGGACTGTATTCTTTTGTTTCTGGCCAAGGAACCCATACACCTATATATACCCTGAGACTAAAGGCCTAAAGGAGGAGACGGGGAAAGACCGGGAGAGAAATGGAGAGAGCTTCTCTCTCCCCACTTGAGTTCTCTCCTTCTACCAGGAGCTTTAGTGTTTTCTGTATTCTTTTCTGTAAATAAATTCTGTCTTACCACTGGGGGGTGGAGGGGAAATAATGTAATGAAGAATAATAAAATACATGTATTTAAAATAAAATAAAATAAAATAAGTAAATAAATAAATAAAAAATAGAGAAGCTGTCTCTCACCACCTTGAAGCTTGCTGACCATCTTCTACACCAAGACTGAAGTTCCCTCTCTGAAGAGATTCAGCTGGTCTCTCTATGTCTTGGGACCACAGATCTCACCAAGGTGAGGTGTTCTACAATCAACAGGAATATTTTCTTCAAAGCCTGCATATGTGAGGGTATACAGCAGCCTTTGTCCCCTCAGCACCAAGCACATGGCAGCCAGGCGGAGCAAAGAGAAAACTCCAGAAACAACACGAACAATGGGGCCACCTAGTACAGCAGGTGGGATAATGCCCAGCCAAATGTGTCGGGGGGGGGCTAATCCCAGAAGCCTGGAATTGTTACCTTAGAAGAAGAAAGGGTTTTTGCAGAGAGTCTGAGGGTGATGTAGTCATCCTGGATTATCTGGGTGGTCCTTAAATGCCACCACACAGAAGAGGAGGAGACAGTGTGGCCAGCAGCACAGACAGGATGATGGCAGCCCCAGGTCAAGGAGCTCCAGCAGCCACCAGCAAGTAGAAGCAGCAAGACACAGATTCTGCTCCCTGGAGGCAGCACGGCCCTGCTGACTCTTGACTTCTGCCCAGTGCTTCCAGCTCCTGGTGTCCAACTGTCAGAACTGTGAGAGAATGAACTGGCATTGCTTTAAGCCACCAACTGTGTGGTGATTTTTCACAGCAGTCCCTGAAGACCAACATGCCCAGTGAAATGGCCAAGCAGGTGCCCACCAGCTGATGAGCATCACTCTCATAGAACTTTCCAGTGGACCCGGAGCAGTGGCTCACACTTGTAATCCTATCACTCTGGTAGGTCAAGGTGGGTCGATCTCTGGAGCTCAAGAATTTGAGACCAGCTTGAACAAAAGCGAGACCCCATCACTACTAAAAACAGAAAAATTCAGGCATGCTGGTGGGCACCTGTAGTTCCAGCTACTTGGGAGGCTGAGATAGGAGCATTGCTTGAGCCTAAGAATTTGAAGTTGCTGGGAGCTATGATGCCATGGCACTCTACCAAGGGCAACAAATGAGACTCTTGTCTCAAAAAAAAAAAAAAAATTTCTAATGGCTTCTTAATTCATAATGTCTCAGAATTAAAATATGAACAGATAGCCAAGAATCAACACGTGAGGAAAGATTCTAATCTGAGGAAAACAAACTTTTAAAAAGGAACTGGGAGAAGAAAAATGTAGAAAACGTAGGAAAGCTTTTTTAAAAAACTATCATATCCTCAGGAAGATAAGAAAACATACTGCAACCATTAACAGAGGCTAAAAGGTTACTTTAAAACAGAGGGAAAAACTCATGGAAATAAAAATATGATAGTAGCCCTAAGGAAAAAGAGCATGACTCCTTGAGGCGTATGTGGGCTGTAGGTAGCATCATCCTTCCAAAGAGTCCAGGGGCAGACAGGGAGGGAAAAGAGAAACCTCACAGTAGGGAGACCTGACAAGCACAGCCTCAGCCAGGTGACTGAGGTCAATGTCAACAGCGGTAAGTCATGCTGACAGTGTGGAGGAAGACCACAGAGGTCAAGCGCCATTTTCATCACACACTTAGTCTGGTGTGATGAAAATGGCACTTGACCTCTGTGGTCTTCCTCCTCAAGTCCCATGACCCCACTCTAATCATGAAAAAAATCCAGACAAGTCCCAGTTGAGGGATGTTTTATAAAATCTCTGTCCAGTATCCCTCAAACGTGTCAAAGTCATAAAGAACAAGGAGTGTCTGAGAAGTTGTCACCATTAAAAGGAGCCTAAGGAAACATGACAACTAAACATAACATAATTCTGGAAGATATAAAGGAGATTCAGCAAAAACTAAGGAAATCTGACGAGAGTATGATTTTTAGTCAAAAATGCCTTAATCATGGTTCATTAATTGTAACAAATGTATCATACTAATGTGATAGAGTTCCCAGTTACATGGGAACTCACTCTATTCACAATGTCTTCAAACTTTGAACTGTTCTAAAAACATATAGTTTATTCTTTAAAAAATATAATAGAACTGTAAAAATAACAGAAAGTTTGGAATATGGAGCTAAATAATTCTAGAAAATAAAATAACTATAAAGAGATGGGATACATACAAAATAAAAGATAAGAAAATTAAGAAGGATCAGACCAATAGATCCAAATAGCTGAGAAAATAAGATTAGCAGAAAGATCAAAGAAATAACTCAGGACTTCCCAGGACAGGAGATAAATTTCCGGAATGAAAGCAATCCCCAAGTGCCAAGCACCATGGATAAAAAGAACCCCACTGGAGCATATCAT
This sequence comes from Perodicticus potto, assembly GCA_963574655.1. Lineage (NCBI taxonomy): Eukaryota > Metazoa > Chordata > Mammalia > Primates > Lorisidae > Perodicticus > Perodicticus potto. The sequence continues at coordinate 2,701 of CAUYRH010006890.1, forward strand.
CGTGAGATTTCAGAGCAATGGTGATAAGGATTGTGCAAGCTCCCAAAGAAAAAAATATAATAATTAAAAGTGAAAATAAAGTGGCCAAAAGACAGGGAATCCAAAAGGCATCAAATATCAGCAGGATAGGAAACACAGGAAGACAATGAATGAACATTCTCCACATTCTAGAAGTCTGACGTTGAGATAATGTCGTAAGACAGCATAGCCACAGCGGCTCACAACCCCTTTCTGACTCTTGGTAGATAATGAGTCTTTGTTGTTTGCAAGCCAGCAAGATTTGGCTTACCTAGCCCAGTGTTTCTCCAAGTGTGGTCCATAGATCAGCAGCAGCACCATCGCCTGGGAACTGGGTGGAAAGGCAAATTCTCAACCCCATCTCCAGGCCTAATGAAACAGGCTCAGGGTGGGGCCCAGCAGTCTGTGCTTTAATTTAACAAGCCAGCCAGACGACTCTGATGTGCACCAAAGTGAGAGCACCAGCACCCTACCTATCCAGAGACAGAGAATAATTTAAGCAATTAAGTGATTGCACTGAATGCATGCATTTTGTGTGACCCAAAATTCTATTTTAAGTGTCTACATTAAAGAGAGGTTGCCACAAATAGTCTTGGGCAAGGATGTTCATCTGCAACATTGTTTAGAGCACAGAAAAGGCAAAAATAACCTAACTGTCCCTCAAGTAGGGGATGGAAAAATAAACAGTGGCTTACTTATAGGTAGGAAAACCATTCATCAGTGTCAAGGAAAAGCTACAGGTACCAACATGGATAAATGTCCAAGACAATGTTTAGTGGGGAAAAAGCAAGTTGCAAAAAGGAGTAGGATATCATTTATGTATAATTTTACAAAACAAAAAATGAGTCTGTAATATAAAGTCTTTATTGTTTGTGCTTTTACACATTGCTTTAAAATGCAATAACACACAGGGAAGGAAATATTCCAACTTCAGTGGAGGGGAGAGGGAGGGGAAGGGACTGGGAGGGACTTGCCTGTCTCTGTTTTATTTCTTCAAAAAGAAAGAGAAAACTGACACACAAAAAAGGCAAAATATTAACACTCAGACACATATAGATATCTATTATAATTACTTTTACTCCAAGTTTAGACTGTTTCAGAAATAAGGTGCTTAAGCAAATCAATTACATGACTTCAGATACTGGTAAGTGCCGAGACAACCAAGCTGAAGCGGAAGCTGTTCTAGCAAAGGTAGAAGGGGAAGGCTCCATGGAGGAGGTGACTTGTGAAAGACAAGCACGCGCTGGGAGGATCTGGGCACATAGAACCTGAGACTGGAACAAGCCTGGCTTGTTGAGGATTGGTGAGGAGTGAAAACAAGTCTTCAGGCCAGAGTTGAGGGAGCCAGTGGTGGTTGGAGTGGAAGCATCAGGCATGGTGAGGGCAAGGAGGGCCTTAGAACTCACGTGAGGGAATGTGGATTTTGTTTTAACACAATGGGTGCCAGGGAAGGATGGGAAGCAGGAAGATGATGTGATCTTTGTTTTTTAAAAATCCCTCTGGCTGCCGACAGAAATAGACTAGAGGTGGGTAAGTGAAGGTGAGAGGGGCGTGGCATGGCAGTGGCAGCAGAGGCAGTGCAAAGTGGTCAGAGTTAAGATCTACCTGGAAAGCAGAGTCACAGGACCGCTGGCTGCTGGCTGTGGAGGGCGTGGGCAGGTGTGTGAGAAGGTAGAATCAAGGAAGACTCCCAATTTGGGGCTTGAGCAAATGGGGGAGTGGAGGTGCCACTGAGTGGGAAAGAGAGATGGTTTGGGTGCAGAGAGGTCTGCCTAGACAATGTTAAGTTTGAGTTGCCTGTTAAAACAGGCCAGCGGTGATGATGCATGGGCATCCGATATGTGAACCTGAAGCTCCGAGAATTGCCAAAGACCATGGAAGCAACCTGCTGGCTGGACATTTAAGGATAGCGCAGTAATTTCTGGCTCCCATTTTTCTTAAAAACACACCCCACCCTCACTCTCTCCCATACCTAGAGACAATCTCCAACCTTCAGGTTATAATTAAAGGAAATTAAAACTTAGCTTTTAAGGATTGATACAGCACAGTTCATGATCTTAAAAATGTTTTCATCATTGCTTCAAATATTTAAAATGGTTTAATCAGCAATAACTTGGGCTATTGCTATAATTTCAGACAGATCAAGTCTAATACCTAGAGAGAAAGAGTGCCCTTTTTTAGTATTTATTTATATTTGCTCTTGAATGCTTTGATGTAAAACTTTGTGCCTTGTTGTTCCTATTTAGGGCAGGCTTATGGGTGATTAAAGAACCATCTAGCATACAAAACATGGATTTTCCTTATCTGTAGGGTTTCTAAATTAAATACAAATGGCCACTTAAAACTGAATATCATATGCACAGCAAACAGCTTTTTAGTGGCTGTATGGTGCATACAATATTTGGGATACACTTACACTTAAAAAAGTATTTGTTATTTACCTAAAATTCAAATTTAACTGGGTCTCCATGTATTGTTATTTGCAAATATGACAACCCTACTTACTTGGAATTATCATAGTTCTATAACCATATTTACTTCTTGTTCCCTTAACACTAAACTAAGTAAATAAGTGTTCACTTGCAATCTATATTCTAGTTCTCTCGAAGGATACTATGATCTGTATTTATCTATTGACAAGCAGAAAACATATATCTGTAATTCTGGTCTTGCTACCAGTTTCCTGATTGTTTGACTGTTTTGTTTTGACCTGGAGGGCAGAATGACCACCAGAGAGGAAAAATATATGTTCCAGGCAACTTGTAGGTAGTAGAATCAAGGGATCTAATAACATGTTGCAGTCTGTCTGAGCTTAGTTGTATAATAACCTCTGCTTCAACCTTTTCACCTGAAAAGTATGGAAAATATCCTTGCCCATTCTTTTCACACAAAGCTTTGAAATTTCACCAAGATGATGACAATAAAATCTCTTCATGTCTCTTAGAAGATGGAGAAGCTATAGTTCTCTACAATTTTTGTGGTAATATTTATTAACATCATAAAACTGTTCATACAACCAGATACTAAAACAAAGATAGGATTTTCTTATCAAAAAACTAGTAATTAAATTAAGGGCTTAAAATTTAATCAAGCTATCAAAGAAGATTATTTTGTAGTTTTTTTTGTTTTGTTTTTTTGGCCGGGGCCAGGTTTGAACCTGCCACCTCTGGTATATGGGGCTGGTGCCCTACTCTTTTGAGCCAAAGCCACTGCCCCAAAAAAGATTATTTTGGAAAATGATAAAAAAAAAATCATCTTAAAGTTCATTTAAAACAAATTACAAATGAGAAATTAAATATTTTTAAAAAGAGAGAAATAAGAGAAAACTTCCCTATCAGATATTAAAACTAATACGCAAAAAGTAAAACAGAATTATGTCAATGCAAGAGGCGAACAGACAGATGAATAGACAGCCCTGAAACAGTTTCTGGTTGTAATCACAAGTCAACAGATAAAGGGAAAATTATTTTCTGAACAGTAAAGAGTAATTGTTTGGAAAAACAAATCAATTTAGATCCTTACCTCACATTATATACCAAGTTAAATTCTAACTGGACTTGAGAAAATAGAAATCCACAACTAGGAGAAACAGCAATATTTATCTAATCTTTGATAAAGGGAAGGATTGTACGACTGTAAAATAAATGGAGGAAATAACAAAATTTTTCAAAAAATAAATGTGACTGGCTCGGCCCCTGTAGCTCAGCAGCTGGGGCGCCACCCAATGAACCGGAGCTGGCGGGTTCGAACCTGGCCTGGGCCTGACAAACAATGACAACTACAACCAAAAACCAGCCAAGCATTGTGGCAGGCGCCTATAATCCCAGCTACTTGGGAGGCTGAGGCAAGAGATTCGCTTAAGCCCAAGAGTTTGAGATTGCTGTGAGCTGTGATGCCACGGCACTCTATCGAGGGCAACAAAGTGAGACAGTGTCTCAAAAAAAAAAAAAATAGATCTGACTACTTAGAAATAAAAACTTGTGGCATGCTAAAAAGTAAAATTAGAAAGCAACTAATAGAAGTATCCTAATTTTTGATAAAAAGGCTAACATCTCTTTATATAAAGAATAGCTACAGATCAAAAAGAAAATTGATAGACGCCAAAACAGTTTGCCCCAGTGGATCAAAATGGGCAAAAGATGGAACTAGATCATTCAGAAGAGGAAAAAAATGAAGTGAATTAATAAATAAATAAATACTTAGGAAAACATTGAACCACGTTGAATGTCAACAAACATCTATGTAACTCAAGTCAATAAGCATAATTTAGAATATTCCACCTTTTTGCCTTAAAATCAGCAGAAGTTGTCATTATTAATAAGAATACTCAATGCTGGTTAGGGCATCTAATGTACTCTTGCACAGTGTTGAGAAATGAACACAGGAACATTGGAAATCAAATCAACCTTGATTTTTCAAGGTTCATACTCTTTTGATCTAGTTATTTCACTAGAATTATCCTACATTGTACTAGACTATCCTCATCTAGTAATGCAGACAATTTATCCTGAGAAAATTCTCCTTTTAAAAACTGCATAAAGATGTTCATCATAGTATTTTAAATATTTTGAAAATTGAAATAAATGTGGAAATGATAAGACAAATTATGGCATAACTACTCAATGGAATGTTTTATAGAGCCTTTTCAAATTCTATTTATAAATTGTATTAGCATGGAAAATGTTTATAATGAAATGTGCAAAAATATGAAGGTTCAAAATTACACATTGAATGTAATTGCAACGAAGTAAAAAAACCTAAGCACAGAAATTTGACTGAAACAAAAAAATAACTTAACAGTGGTTGTCTTTTAATGGAGCACCACATACCACATGTGATTCTTTCTCTCTTTATTTTTCTGTATCTTAAGAATATCATGGAAAAAGTTAGAATGAAAAAAAGATTAAAATTTTACATCTGTGTGTGCATGTGTGGGTGTGCGTCCATTTCCATGTCCCTGTGTCTGCCCTGTGCCCAGGTCCTTTGGAGTGCTGCTGTGGGAAATATTTTCCCTTGGATATATGCCATACCCTAGCAAAAGCAACCAGGAAGTTCTGGAGTTCGTCACCAGTGGAGGACGGATGGACCCACCGAAGAACTGCCCTGGGCCTGTGTATGACTCCTTTAGGAACATTTCTAGTGGTTACTAAGCACAGTTTTTCTTTCCAAAAATTATCTGGAGTCACATATGCTTCTTTAAGAGGAGAGAGCAGATGGTTGTCCTCATTCAATGTGCCCCAAGATAGGAGATGTATCTGTGACTTCAACGAGATAGGTCAGTTTTCCAGCCCTTCAAAAGCAATAATGCCAACCCAAACAAAGAAATACACTGTCCTGATCAAGGGCAGGGACTCACCCAGTCCATAGCTTTCAAGGTTCTCCTAGGAATCTTGTGTCCCAGATTCAACCCCTGCTGCCCCACACCGTATGTCTGGGTCTCCTTTAAAGATCGCCATTCCCTGGGCTTTCTGCTGCTCTGCGTGGCTTCCCTCATCTCCTTCCCACATGCAAAGTATATGGGAAGCAGAATCAGAATATTCTGTCCCGGAAGTGGCTTGGATTTGGAACTCCAGGATGTATGTGTCCAGGAGTGTTGGTACCCAGGGGCTATCCCTTGGTCTATCAGCAGGGGGCAGCGTACGCCAAACACATGGGCCCTAGATGAGTTGCCACCCTCAGAGATTTTGTATTTGTGCCAACTCTGGCCCCATTTAGAAAAACGCTGGGAGAAATGTATTTTTCATCCTGTGTGTCTTGGTTTTAATTAATGTGCTTATTATTTTAGATACCGGATAATGACTCAATGCTGGCAACATCAGCCTGAAGACAGACCCAATTTTGCCATAATTTTGGAGAGAATTGAATACTGTACCCAGGTACACATGTTTTTCCCCCCTTGCCCAATATACATGCTATATGGAAAAGCCTTAAAAATGTTAAATACGAGATAAATTAAACCATTCAGAAAATAAGTTATAACAATTAATATTAATCATCTATAAAATAGAAGGACTGATATCTTAGTTTTCCATCTTTTAAAATAAATACTATTATTTATTTTTACTATTATTTATAATAATTATTATTTATTATTTAAAGTAAATGCTATTATTTATTTACTATCTATAAACAGGAAGGACTGATGTCTTAGTTTTTCCATCTTTTAAAATAAATACTATTAATGTCCATGTTCTTCACCAACATGTGACACAATGCGAGACCATCAGTAGTATCAGGGAATCAGTTCAATTCGTAAGTATTAACCAAGTCCCTATTGGGCTCCTAATGTTCTCTTAAACAAAATTAAAGCTTCAGAGAAGTATGGAGCACACTGGCTCTCAAAGATTTTATAGCTTGGCTGGAGAAATAACAATCTGTGAGATAATGAGCAACATATAAGTGTTAAATTATATGCCTGGGGAGATCAAGAGAATGGAGATTCTAAGCAATCTGGAGACATTCTAACATCATCACTAGCATTTGTGCAGCGTTTACACCAAGCCCTTTTTTGTGTTTCATTTTATCCTTAGAGAGGAACATAAAATGTCCCCATTTGACAGATGAGGAGGTAAGGGTTGGAGAGGACGCCCAGGTCAGACGCTTTTTCAGCAACCCTGTAGATCTCTATACAGATCCCTCTCCCATTTCCTTCAGTAATGACTAAATTGTTACTTCTTTCCCTGATTTTCAGCCGATGACTAATGCCTTCCACCTCCTAGGAAGGGAGAATGCCCTCAGCTTCCTCCCTGTCTTGATACAAACTTTGCTGCACCTGCGGTCATTCTCATCACCTCCCTCCCTCGTTCCTCTTCCTCCTCCAGGCTGGCCTTTTTACTGCTCAGGGACTCTGTTCTTTCAGGTCATCTCCTCTCTTCCCTTCTCTGCTTTCTTTCCCTCTCTCTAGCCTCTCATTCTGCCAGGGTAGCTAATTCTGAGAATATTTTACAAGATTCAAGCAATGACACACTGCCTCTGTAAATGCCTTCCTCTTCATTGTGACAAAGGATAGATGGAGTTCCCAAACTACAGTCATTTCCTGGCCCCGCCATTCCATCCTCATTGGCCTTTCAGCTAAGATGTGTAAAAGCGGCATTTTAATCTACGCAGAGTCACTCATCAAGTTGTTGGGGGTTCTTTAAGAGAATTTAGTTTAATGACATTTTAGGTTACCATGTGGCAATGTGAATGGAAAACATCAACTTAAATATATATATATATTTTTTTTTTTTTTTTTTTTTTTTAAATGTAAAAATCTATTTAATAGAAGTTTTATGTGACAAAAGAGGCTTCAGAAGTGAAGCCAAAGAAAAAGAGAAACTTGTATATTTTTATGCTTAAGTTTGATGGAGAGTGGACACTCATGGAGAAGTATGATTGGACAGAGGGGAATGACCTAATTGCACCAAACAGAGGGGGGAATTTAGCAAGGCCTGTTTGTTCGTGTTCTTCTTTCTGTTCTTCTGTCTTAAAAGAGAAGGATATTTCCCAGGGTATAGGAAGGGCACCAGAATGACCGTCTTATTACTTCAAGTTAAGGTCAGCTAGCTGTTATGGTCTGCTTTAGAGGAGGAACTGAGGGGAAGGTGAGAGTCATTTTCTGCTCCCGCTATCTTTCTTTTTTTTCTTTTTTTTTTTTTTTTTGACATTAAATACATGTATTTTATTATTCTTCATTACATTATTTCCCCCCTCCCACCCGTCCGTGATAAGGCAGAATTGATTTACAGAAAAGAATATAGAAAACACCAAAGCTCCTGGTAGTGGGAGAGATTTCAAGTAGGGAGAGAGAAGCTCTCTCCGTTCCTCTCCCGGTCTTTCTCCATCTCCTCCTCTAGGCCTCTAGCCTCAGGGTATATATAGGTGTACGGGTTCCTTGGCCAGGAAACGAATGAATGCAGTCCCTTCCGCCGGGGGGAAGGTGAATGAGTGTATCAATGAATGGACACAGTCCATCCATGGAATTCAGGCCTAGGAAATTCACAAGAAACTGACCTAGGCATAGGAAATGGGGGCTCCACATTTAGTCCCAAGTGTAAAGTGAAGGAGACACCAAGGCACAAGTGTCTCCTCAGCA
>CAUYRH010006892.1:0-46613 GCA_963574655.1 Perodicticus potto
ACTGTGTTAATCGGTGTTCTAGCTAGAGATACTGGCTTTCTAGGAAAGCTTTTAGGAATGACACATTTATGTGTTTCTCATGGAAGGAAGGAAGGAAGGAAGGAAAGAAGGAAGGAAGGAAGGAAGGAAGGAAGGAAGGAAGGAAGGAAGGAAGGAAGGAGGGAAGGAAGGAAGGAAAAGACTTCCAAGCTCTTTTGCAGTGAGGGAGCTAGTGGCTGGGATAATACATCCATGGGGAAAAGGGCTGCAAACTGACTTCAGGTGTCTTCATTACGCCCCACGAGCCTGCTTCTCTTGTGTGTGTGTTTAATTTAAAACATTCACAAACCAAAGGCAGGAGGATTAGTCAGGGACATTCCAAAATCAACTGTCCCAGACGCCCCCCATTGGTATGTGACTGTGGAAATCACTTCCTATGCAGATACGCAGCCCCGCGTGAATTAACTCCTGTGCCCACGAGTCAGTGTTGCATTATAGAAAGCCTTTATGTGCATTACCTCCTCACATGAATGAAGTCTATGAGACAGGGATTGTTATCTTCAATCTGAACGTGAAAAAAACTGGGGCAGGAGTTTTGCACTCTAGGTGGGAAACTGTATGACCACGTGGTAGTTCAGCTGACAGGGCTGCACACAGGGTAGCAGCGAGAGAAGCAGCCAGGGAGTGGATGCAGTGAGGAGGGTCAGCGAGGACTTCCTGGAGGACGTGGTGTGTGAGCTGAGTGTTAAGGACGGGGAAGTTAGTTCAGTGAAGAGAGGCTGAGGAGTGGAAAGGGCATTCCAGAAAGATCAGGCGGCATGAGCAAGGCATGGAATTAAAACACAATGCAAGCTCTGTGGAATGCTGCAGCTCTGCCGTGCACTGGGCTGGTCGCCTGGGGTTCATCTGACTCCACCAGGCCAGTGCTCTTCCTGTCCTGTTCCGTCCCCTGAACTGAGTTTGGAGCCCAGAGTAGGTGTACTTGATGGGGGTCTCGGGCTCCCAGATCTTGTTCTTTAAAAGTCCTTTGTGGAATTGGCAGAACCTGGGAGGCTTTGCCTAGAACTTCTATATCGTGGCTTAGGAGGGAGCCCACCCGTCTGGAACTCCCCCAGGCTTACCGGGGATCAGGAGGTAGCAGGAGCCAAAGGCCGTGGCTCCCCGAGGGAAAGTCAAGTCATCCCACAATGCTCTGTGGGTGCCACACAGCATTTTGGAAAAAGTAGGGCAGAGATCACCAGAAAACAATGGCTTCTGGATTCACCGCCACAAGCCAGGTGTGATGACTCAGAATGAAGCAACAGTTGCACACCCCAACAGGTCCAGTCGGCGGCAGGCAAAGGTATTATCTCAGTGAAAGATGAGGGCTGAAACGAGTGAGGCCTAACTATGCCAAAGATCACTGTACTCTTTCTCTTTCTACGGCCACGGTGGCAATAGGGCGAATGTGGGGGGTAGAGGGATACCCAATGCGTGCATTCAATTTCCTAGCCACCATGGGTCTCTAACTAAACAGATGCTTTTCCTGAAGGATACTCTTTAAATTGGCCTCACCATGTGTGGCTTTTGTATTCCTTCCTTTAACAGGACTTCCCATGGGGTCACTTAGGGAGAACCTGAGGGTGGAGACTTCTGGGATCTTTCAGGAAAAATCTCATCTCACTAACTAGATGGAGTTTTTGCCTCTCAGGGAGAAGATTGTAAAAAAGATAGTGGACCAGATACGTTAAGGGGTCCTTTATAAAAAATTATTTCTGGCATCAGACCTGGAATCTTATAATGAGGAGCTGAGAGAAACTTTTCTTATGTTATAGGTGGGGAAATGGACTTGAAGACGAGAGGGAAGTGATTTGACGAAAGTGGGCATCAAACTAGCCATAGAACCAGGAGAGAGTGCCATCTCTGAATGGTGCTTTGACCTGCTTTCACATTGTTGTTCTGCTCATTGTCACAAAGCTTAAAACACTGTTTAATCATATTTTTAATGAGTATTGCCAATTACCTTTTCTTTGCTAAAGAAAGACAGTTGAAGGTCAATGTCTTATTGGTACTTGTAGCCTTGGTGCTCATCCCATTGTCTAATACAGAGTAGACCCTATAAATGTCCCTGTAACACTACTTGCCCTTGGATATGCACATAGAGACCCCACCGGCAGCTGAGATTTGGTAGATTGTTTTGATTTTAGTAGGACCTCATGTTTAACATGTCTTACTGTCCATTATCTTGCCTGGCCCCTGTTCAAATACAGCTATATTTTCTGGGTTATTTTTGCATTCATGATTCTTGACAGGAAAATCCTCCCATCTAATCTTTGCTTGATTTCTTTGTTTCAGGAGATTATCTAGCATGTCTAATAGAGCAACAAGTCACGTCCCGTGGCTCCAGGCCTGCCATTCCACAGCACACCAAAATCAACCAGAAGCCTTTGCCTCCAACCTCACCCATGGCAAGGATGGAGATGGGGCTGCTCCCTGGGGAGATGGAATCTATGATAAAATGTGCAGAATCTTTCCTGATTTCTGCAAGATTCCCCAGAGAAGTAGCATTCTTGGCTGATGGGATACAGAGAGCTCTGGGATTAACTTTCAAAAAAGCAAAGCCAGCTCAGATGCAGGGAAGAACTGCCTACTTTGGGGTTGCTGGAATATGGGTTGAAATGTCACCCCTCTTGCTGAAAGAGCATGGAGAACTTCACTTCAAATATGGCTCCCTGGTATAATGAGTATTTTGAATTAAAGGTACACCTGAGCTGGCGGGGTGGAATCCAGCCCGGGCCCGCCAATCAACAATGACGGCTGCAACCAAAAAATGGCCGGGCATTGTGGCGGGCACCTGTGGTCCCAGCTACTTGGGAGGCGGAGGCAGGAGACTCGCTTGAGCCCAGGAGTTGGAGGTTCCTGTGAGCTGTGATGCCACAGCACTCTATCCAGGGTGAAAGATCAACATAAGCTGGAAGAGATAGTCCCCCTCTCTGCGTAAAGATGGGGCAGACTCACCAAGGAGAACAATTGTTTTCCTTCCCTCCGGGCTCCTGTGTCTGAATCCTCTACCTCTCCCAAAGTGCAGGATAAAGGTGTTCTCTGAAGTTTCCTTATCTGCCAAAACTCTGGGCCTATCAAAGAAGAAAACAATTACCTTTGATCCTTTCCCTGAATTTTCATTAACTGAATTCCTGTCACAGAAAGAAAGACTGAAGTCTGTCAATAAACCTGGACAGACTTTTGTCTCCAGCTGTTTTCTGTTCTGCTATAGACTTTGTACCGAGTCATTGCATGTTCTTTAAGTCCATTGATTTCTCCTAAAAATTATTTACTATTCCTCTAAATTCATCCACATCTCTCTCTCCCTTGAGAAGCAAAGTACATAGGCATTTGTACCTTATTGGGATGAGGATCGCTCTGTGAGTCTCCCCCATGCACGCTAATAAATTTGTGTGCCTTTTCTTTTATTCATCTGCCTGTGTGTGTTGATTTTTCAGCAAACCTTCCAAGGGTGAAGGAGAAGTTTTCCCTTTGCTCCTACATTGGTATTTGATTCATTCACCTGGGATAGGAAAGGCCCACTTGGAGGTGATACAAGTTAGTGGCATCAAACCTTTTTAGTAGGGATACAATATTTTAATCTAAAAAATGTGTGTATATATATATGTATATATAAATATATATATACATAGTTCTGCAGGTAAAAATACACACAGAAAGGAATTAGTAGAGCAATGCATTCTCTGTCCCTGGTAGACAGAGACTACCATGGTTTAAAGAAATTTGAATTCCATTAATCACATCCTTATCTATAGAATCCTTGAGTTATAGCTCTTTGAGTTGTTGTTCTTACTCTGTTTCTGAAGCTCTCTGTCCCTGTCATCTGGCATGGAAGCTCCATGAAGGCAGAGTCAGTTTGACTCATTCACTATCTATTGTATACTCGGCACCTTGTATAGTTCTTGGCACAAAGCAGCATTTTATGTATATTTGTGGAATGAATGAATAAATACATTAGACTTATTAGAATATATATGTATCAGTCAGGTTATTTGGTCAGACTGTAGGGCTAGTTCATGTAAATACAGTGTTCCCCTGTGCCCTCGGGCCCACAGATTAGAAACCGTGATTTAGATTTACATCCTTGTGTCCAATATGTGGTTCCGTCTTCCTCACAGGGAGTTTAATGTTCAGTCGTCTAGACCACTAACACTGTCTCCAGGTTTAGAGGCAAATGATCCGACTCAAGGCAGGATCTTGGACCGGTTGTCCTCCCAAGGTCCTTTCCAAAATGGGAAGTCCCTGAAGCACACAGGACCCCTCACTTTCGGAGGCTGAGACTTCCTGACACCCACAGGGACAGGGATGTTGATGAGAGCTTTTCTCAAGAGCCAGCTGCTAACATTTGTACAAGCAAAAAGTAAGCTCATCTCCGGGAGCCTCCAGGGCAGTGGAGTTGTTATTTCAACCCCAAACAGGCCTGCAAACGTACTTTGCCTGTTTCCTCTGTCAACCTATTTGTGTGGAGTGTTGATAGCTGAAGTGACACACAGTGAATAGTCTTTGTCTTGTAAGGCATTTGCTGGGAGTGGAGAAGCGCGGGAAATGTAGGAGTTGAAAGAAAGAATGCTTAGTTTAAAATGCATGCATGTGTGCTCGCCTCTCAGAGCATGTGTGTTAACATTTTCAAGGATGACATCTCTCGTTCTCCTTTAGACAGCAGCTCCTTCTCTCCTGCTCATTTCTAGACTCTTCAAACAAAGACAGAAGGCTATTCCAGGTATGAACAAATCAGGGAGGTTTCCTGTTTAAGATTCAGAAATTCACAGCCCCGAGGAAATGAATAAAAGAGAGGAGAGGAGAGAGCGAGAGAGTTGAAAAATGGAATCTTCGCCACCTGCTATTTAGTGATTAGCTCCCAGATAAGGAAGGCAAAGATGCATTCCAGGAGCTCAGGGCCTGCCCAGACAGAATGCAGAGAAAAGGAGGGCTTGCAGAAAGGGGGAGCCAGAGCTGGAGGGGGAGGCGGGGCCCCTCAGAGCACCGTCTATCAATTTTCTCTTCAACCTCCTGTACTGCCTGGAACTCCTACAAATCTCAGTCCTTCATTGCACCCTCCTGTTGAATTATCCTCCCTGCCTCTGCCTGCTTGGGTTTATGTAAAGGAATGTTGTAAAGACTAGCTCTTCACTAACAAGCTGTGTGACCCTGGGTGAATCACTTACCTTCTTAGATAGAGGTTCAGTGGCTGCTATCTCTTGAGCTAAATAGCTTAGTCTAAAAGCATATGAAAAGAAGCCAAAAAACGACAACCATACACATACATATTATCTCTCCTAATGTGGGTGGTCACCCTCTGCTCCGGTGCTCAACTGCCAGGCTGTTTGACAAAACCACAATGAAAAGCAAGCGCTTATTCATTCATCTACGCAGGGGCAGGCTCGGTGTTTTCCTTTCTCAATTGAAAACAATTTTTTGCACAGCCTATCCAGAAGGTGACACCTGTAGCTGCCAACACGAACCCAGGCTCGTGAGCAAAGGGGCAGGGGACCGCGTGCTTGTCAGGGGTGCGTGGCCTCCTCTCTCATTAGCCTTTCTGGCTCCCTTTGTTTGTATTTCTTGTCCTTGACAACAGCGATGTGTTCAATTTTTCCAACATGGTGAGGTCAGCACATTGCCTTCTGTCCTCCGGAGCAGGTAAAAACCATCAAGTCTTGACAGACACAAGATCACATTACTAATTCACCCTGATTTTCATTTCGCATTGTCTCCCATAAAAAATCAATGTGGAGCCATGAACAATTATGCCAGGGTTGAAAATAAATACCCTGGGTGATTCAAAACCGGAAATACACTGGCTTTGAAATTTCTCCAAATATATAGCCCCAGATGTCATGTAAACTCCAATCAAACATTGGCTGTAAAACTCAAACTGTAAGATACTGCATTGTAAAGCATTCACAGATGTAGCAACAGCAGAAATTCTCACAGCTTAGAAAAGCAAGACTTCTGCTCTTTTTCCTTTCTTTCAGTTTTTTTTTTTTAAAGGGAGGGAAGGGAACGAGCATTGAACTGCTCATTTCAATATGTAATTTGCTTCAAAGAATTTCTGACTTAATTTATTTTCTCACCAACCTAAATCCAATTCAAGCAACATTTATTGAAAATCTAACAATCTACTGTTGGTTGATGAGTGCTAATAGGTGCAATGTTACCTCTGTCAACTTAGAAGATCACCCACCGAGCTTGGAGCCAAACAGGAAAAAAAGGAAATTAAACTAGAATTTGAATTTATTTCCTTCTCTATTCTCAGCATAGTTGGATGTGTACCATGCTTAATATAAAACGAATTGCATTGTGGCCTCTTACTTAAAAAAAACCCAGCTTAAAAAAAATTAAAGTCAGAAGATGCTCATATTTTAATGTTACATGTACCTCTGATAACGTCAGATGCACTGGGAGATGTATCTGTATGGAAAAATATCAGAAATCAAAAAGTCTCTTTTTTGACACTTCTTTACTTGTTCTTGGATTAAACAAATATTTCCAGTGAAAAATGACAAACAGCTAGGGGTGGTGGCTCATGCCTGTAATCCTAGAACTCTGAGAGGCTGAGGCAGGTGGATTGCGTGAGCTCAGGAGTTCGAGACCAGTCTGAGCAAGAGCGGGACACAGTCTCTCAAAAAAAGAAATAGCCGGGGGCACCTATGGTCCCGGCTACATGGGAGGCTGAGGCAAGAGGATCACTTGAGCCCAAGAGTTTGAGGTTGCTGTGAGATATAATGCCACAGCACCCTACTGAGGGTGACAAAATGAGATTCTGTCTCAAAAAAAATAGATATACACACACACACACACACACACACACACATATATATGACCAGTAGAATTGTTTTTAGACTCTGTTTTAATTTTTTCTAGGAGACCAGCCTCTTTGTACTCTTGGGCTCCACACATACATGGATATCATCAAGAAACTTACCAGCATCATGTCATTTTCAGTTAGAGAGCTCTTCTCGGGGGCATCTAACGGACAGGAGGCAACAACAGGAGAGTGTGAGTGAGCACACACTCTTTCATACACTTTTGAATTATGCTCTTTGGTATTCTTTGGAGTATTAGAGGTGTTGTATCACTAAGGGACTAAAATTTCACACCACCCCTGTGGATAAATCAGACAGTTTTGTCAGATGGTTAGCCCAATATTGTCATTTGTCCCCTTGATTTGTACTTACCAAGAAATTGTGTCCATGAAGTGTTGACGCCACTGGTCTCCTTCCTGTCTGTGTCTGTACGGGGAGGCCAGAGTTCAGTTGCTTTTCAGCGCATTCGTACAGTCACACATACACAAGGAAATGATGTCGTGCAGCTCTGAGCCAACCAGTCTTCCAGGTGCTGGAGATATTGAGAGAATGAGACAGAGGGGTTCTGACCTCATGGGGCTTACGCTCTGGTGTGAGAAGACAGCCAAGAAACAAAATACATGAATGAGATCATTTTAAGTTTCTGTAATTTTGAATGGAATAGAAAAATCAGAGATATGATAGTCAATAGTGCATTTGGGGCACCGTCTGGGTGGGGGCTATCGGAGAAGCACTCTCTGAGAAGGTGGTGGGCGAAGACAGCTGGGTGGTGGGGTGGGATGGCACGAGGGATAGAGGTGCTGGTGGAAGATAAGCTGAAGGACTAGCACCTCCCAGGGACAAGTGTAGCTTGGTCAAGTCAGCTGCCCCTACACTACGTTTTTATAGAAGGGATTTCTTTAACCCACTGTAAACTAAGTGGAATTTATACTCTGATAGGAATGGATGTGTGGATCTGGGGTCCTTTATTAAGGGAAAGTGAAGTGTTACATTCTTAGAGATGAAGGATCTGCTGGAGAGAGAAGTTAAAAGACTTCAGGGCTCTGATCCCACTTTTGCCAATAGCAGGTTGTATAGTTTTGTGGAGGTACCGTCCTCTCTCTGACTTCCGTTTCTTCTTCAAATAAGGATGTTGGATTGAATGATATCTAATTCTCTTCCAGTGCAGGCAACCCTTGAGTTCTCTAAGAACAGAAGTTAGAGCTGTGTATTCCGACCTGAGAACACACAAATGGGTAAAAACAAGCCGATGAGCTGGAGTAACACTGGACCAACTCCTAGGGTTCAAAAAGTCTCCGCAATTGGTCTGTGCTATGGAACCCTGGCAATATGCAGCCAATGGAGAGAGTTCCACAGATAGGCCAGAGCTCCCAGTGCACCCTGAGATGTCCATATGCACCTGTGTGAGAAGTGGTCCATGTGACAGCAGAGAAAGGCCAGACAAAAGTCTAAGGGTCTCAACCTTCAATAACAGATGAGCCCTTCTAACAAAACGCTTTGGTTAAAGACAGACTTTTACTGCAATCCCTTGACTTCCGGGTTTGAAAGCAGTTTTCTTTGAAAGCTGGTCTAAAGAACAGAGAATCCTGTGGCTGCCTCTGCCTCTACTGAGTCTGTTGCATGCTGATCTATCACTTTAGGGTGAGCTAGCCCAAAGCGCAGGAAAGGTATAGGACAAGGAAGCATCACTTATATACATATTTTGAGCATCTTTTTTTTTTTTTTTGAGACAGAGCCTCAAGCTATCACCCTGGATAGAGTGCTGTGGCTTCACAGCTCACAGCAACCTCCAATTCCTGGGCTCAAGCGAGTCTCCTGCCTCCACCTCCCAAGTAGCTGGGACTACAGGCGCCCGCCACAACGCCAGGCCATTTTTTGGTTGCAGCCGTCATTGTTGTTTGGCGGGCCCAGGCTGGATTCGAACCCGCCAGCTCAGGTGTACGTGGCTGGCGCCTTAGCCTGTCGAGCCACAGGTGCCGAGCCTATTTTGAGCATCTTAACTAGTTGGAAAGGGGCATCTAGAGAGACACATGGTTAATCAGATATAGGGAGCTTTGAGGTCCTTGACCTCAAAGAACCTCCTCCCCAACTTAGACCCAAACACAGACACCTAACACTAATGCAAGTAGAGAGAGAAATAATGTCTATAATGGCAGGATGGTGGTGGTGGATGGGTTGACATTTGGAGTAAGTTCCCAGAGATGATTAAGACTTCTAAGGTCTGAGACAGGGATAAGGATGGTCATTCCCCCATCAAGGGAACAGAATGAGTAAAACCTAGGCATAGCACAGAGCTTCCATGAAGAACATCAATTTATTCAGCCTCCAAGGGGAGAGACCCTCAGAGGTTTGAATCTAAACCCCAAATGCTTGACACAGAGGGAGCTAAAGTTCTGTCCCCTTGGAATGCAGCTACTTTGGGCCCTGGTGTTTCCAGTTCCCAATCCAGGAGAAGCACAACCACCACCTTCCCTGTTCTCCCCTAGACCCCAATCACACATACAAGGAAACTACAAGGGCAGGAGGGTAGGGTATGGTTTTCTTTCACTAAACTTGCACTATTTGTGATAAGGGACATTTTTTTAAGTTCCACTTTGGAGTTCTGGTGATTTGTTTCAGAGTGGGAAGTCAACTTTAGTCTCAGAATTCCTCATGGGTTTTTTGGCTATGATTTCAAATGCCATTTCAATCTTTCTTTCTGCCATCTGGACAGAGATCTTTGGAAACTTCCTTTTTACTCTCTGATTTTTGTCCCAGGCCATTCTCAGGTCTATATTCCACTCTCCATCATTTATCACCCAGATGACCCTAGAAAACCAAACCCCACCTTTATTGACAGCCATCCTGATCTGATTATTTGCATGTGAGGAAGGCTTTGCCCCAATTTATTTCTGCCTTGTCATTCTCATCAATATTCTTTTCATCTCAGCTCTGTGCCAGCCAATTGTTCATCTTTACTCTCGAAACATAATTGATGATCACACAGAATTTCACTGCTACCTATGATCTGGTCTACTAGTTGGTGAACTCTGTACTCCTCCTTTTGACAGTGGAAGTGTTGCTAGTTAAACAAGTTCTCTTAGCCGGGCGTTGTGGCGGGCACCTGTAGTCCCAGCTACTTGGGAGGCTGAGGCAAGAGAATCACCTAATCCCAGGGGTTGGAGATTGCTGTGAGCTGTGTGATGCCACAGCACTCTATCCAGGGCGATAAAGTGAGACTCTGTCTCTACAAAAACAAAACAAAACAAAACAAAACAAAACAAAACAAGTTCTCTTATCACACTAGTGGCTCCACAGTAGCAACAATGGCAATAAAAAATAGCTTGTATCATGTTTTAATGCTTTAATAGAAGATGATCACTTCCTTAATACTCAAGGCAACTTGTGAAGCAAATTACCTCATTTTACAAATGAAGAAACTGAGGCTTAGGGAGATTAAGAGACTCATTTAAAGTCACTTTGGTAGTAACAGACAGGGAGGCTCGAACTCTGGACAACTGAATATAACTGGTGGGTATGAAGCATGTTTTGAATTCTGTTCTGGCCACCTCTGCTTCCCAGACATCCTCCAAACAAGAGATTCTCAGACACTACAGGTTTTAATGTTATCAGGGGCCTTTTAAAAATGCAGAGTTCTCCTCCCCCATTACATTCTGATTCTGATCCGATGGGGCCTTAGGATTTGCATCACTAATATTAAACTCTGATGTTATTGATGCAGAAGCTTGTGCTGAGAAATTGCCAAGCAAAGTGGAGAAGCATTAGTCTTATAGTCTAAAAACGTCCTCTTTACACTTACCCTTCATTGTATGTGACTTTGAGTTCATTCAGGGAAAGATAGTTTGTATTCTGCTTTAGTTCTTATAAAGTATCACTTTAATCTTATTTTAAATGGCTGCATTTCTGGAAGAGACCATTTTATTCCAAAGAGAATTTCATTTCTGATCATTTTAAATATATCTCTTAATTCTTCCTTCCCATCTTTTAATGTGACATCATAATCCTCTTCACATCTAGATTTTGTGTTAGATTGGTGTCTTTTCCTGGAATATTGCCAGGATTGGCATTAATAATGGTGATTTCAGAATTTTATTCTAAATGACGGTAAAATTCAGACAAGAGCTCAAGTGGAAAACATGCCTATAAATATTTGGAAAGACCTCTTTTGAGGGCCTTTTTTTTTCTTTCAGCAATGCTGATGTCGTCAGTTTATGTAGGTAACCTAGCGGATGCATTTTACCATTATAAGTAGCATCTTAAGAAATACTCAGATGAATCCTGTATGTCAGAACTCCACCAGAGGTCGGAGCACTGAATAAAAATGTAAGCCCAGCTTTGATTTCCTTATGTAAATGTTTTCTCTGGCTATGTCCATTCTGCCAGATATAATGGTTCTAATAATACCCAGACCCATTTAATTCAATTTAATTCTCCATGATCAAAAAATGCAAAACATCTATTTGAAAAACAGAGATTCTCTCTATTTCTAAATGGGAAAGGTATTAAAGAGATGGGATCTCAGACAGAGCTTCAATATTGATCACATCTCTCTTAAGTTTGATCTTATGCACAGTAAGTATATAGAGTGAGATTTGATATGAAAATATGCTTTTGTAAGGCTTAAGGAAACTGGAACAGGTCATTCATATTCATGTCCTCTTTGGCGAGCATATTCCTTTCCATCACGTTCAAATATTTGGGATCAATGCAAAGATTTGAGCTCAGTTATTGCCAGATTTCAAACCGTTGCCCCATAGCCATGTTTTCTCACAAGCTATCGCTTTGCCCCCTTGCACTTTGAGATAAGATGCCCTATTTCATATAAATACCTTCTTTCCATGGAACAAAAATATGAAACTGTTTCTTTAGATACTTAACTTTGGCTTAAGAAAACTAAAGCAGTTGAATTTAGAACAGTGCATCTCAAGGGCGGTTTGAATGGACAATGTCCTTTGGTCAGCTATGCTCCTGCTTCTACTGATACATCATCCCCCATCTGGCTCTTGCACACTTTTATGGGATACTTTTTGTTCATCTGTCCCACCTTTTGGCTCCATTTATGGTGAGCTGTTATAAAGGGTGCTGTCCTTTGGGGGCAGTGTTCTTCCAACGCAGACAGGAAACTCAGCCTCAGTTAATGAAAGCCCTTGGTATACGGGAACTGAGCTAAGCTCTGGGAACACAGAGAAACATGACATGGGTTCTCCTTCTCTTTAAAAGGATTACTTCTAGTTAGAGGCAGTGGGCCTAACAACACAAATAGCTCCTTTTCATGGAGAACCTGTTTTGTGCCACCTTCCCAAATGTCATTAATTTTTATCTTCACAGCAGCCCTATGAGTTAGATGCTGCTGTTCCCATTTTTCAGATGAGGACTATCAGGCCTCCAGTCACCCTGGCCCCCACTGAGAATGGATCAGAGCCCACTTTTGAACCCTGGGATGTTTGACATCAACACCTCTTCACTACACACTACACTGGTTAAAAATACAAATATTAATCAACTGAGAACCAGAAAAAAATCAACGGAAAAAGAAACTCATCTTCAGGGTCAGAGAGATTAAAGTAGGAGCTGGAAAGCTTTATCCATTCTGGTATGGCAGGGCCTCCTCTTTTAATGACTTCCCCTTGCAGGTGAAATTCTCCTGGAGAATGCTGTTGACAGCCTTCACCGTATCATAAATAATGTCCCAGGTGTTCAGCTACCAGCCTCAGTCACAGTCTTACAGGAGCTTTGCAAAATCCTTCCGGATTAACCCTGTCTCAACCAATGTTTCCTCACTTTCTCTGCCCCCTTTTTGAAATCAGTATCACTTGTTCATATTTGACAGTTGCTTTGTAATGCTCTTAAATATTTTTGGCAAGCATTTGTTAGTCCCAATGATTACTTGCATAGAATCAGGACCTATTGCTTCTGTGTAGTGGGCATCTAACAATTCAGCAAACTTCTTGTTTGTTGGTCTGGGAGAAAAGTCACCAGGATTTTAGGCTCCTTAAGGCTGGGCTGTGTTTTATTTGTTTCTTGATCTTTGGTCCTTAGCTTACTAGAGCCCGGGACAGGTGTTCATAAAGGTTTGATGGGCTGCAGTGAATGTGGAGTCAATTGTCCTAAGTTCTGTGACAGGGAAATATAAACAACCCTCAAATAAATTACACTTTAGTCAGGAAATGCTTAAGAGTGGATAGTAATTAAGCTAAGAAAATATAAATATAATACAACTCAGAATAAGGTAGACTATCATAAGAGGAATACCAAATGCCAAGGCAGTTCAGAGGCCGGAAAGATCTTATTCAGTTATCTAAATGGGAGTCCCAGATACCCTCCAATCTGATCCTAGCTATTGTAACTTGGCCCCTGAGAAATGCCAGTTTGTTTTTCTCAATAGTAATGGTAGAAGGTACAGCATGGAGAAACTTTTTCTTTCATGCTTTCCTAGTTTGCCTGAATTTTTAATAATAGATTTATTCTTGTTCCAATTAAAATAAAAAAGAAAAGACTTCATGGTGAAGGAAGCATGTGACCGGGTCTGGAGAGCTCTGTGGATGAGCTGAAGGAGTGGTGAGAAGGATTATTCCAGACCAAGGACCCAGCACAAAGGAAAGTGCAGAGACCGGCAAAGCTTAAAAAGGTTCAGGGAGCTGGAACTAGAAAGGCTGGGCTGAACTAAAAAGGTTCGGGGAGCTGGAACTAGATATGGGCTGGTGTGCAGTGGCAAGTAAGGCCAGAAGGAAAGTCAGGAGCATTTTGTGAGGGTAGAGATGACAGTGCTGAATTCATTTGGCTGCAGAAGCTTCTAGGGGTCTTTGGAGCTGAGCAAGGAATGGGGACACGTGGGTTTGGGAGGAGTCATCCTCTACCTGGCTCAGGGCTCGGGTGTGTGCCGAAGGAGTCCTTTCTGAGCTCATTACATCTAAATGCCTGAATGCTAAGGCTGTCCTCTGTTCCACACGCCAGCCCATCTAGTGCTACAACCCAAAGAAACTGTCTCGTGATGGATTCTCCAAGAAACATGACCAGAAGAGCAGGGAGAGGACAGCTGCC
Source organism: Perodicticus potto (assembly GCA_963574655.1). Classification (NCBI taxonomy): domain Eukaryota; kingdom Metazoa; phylum Chordata; class Mammalia; order Primates; family Lorisidae; genus Perodicticus; species Perodicticus potto. Next base: position 13,866 of record CAUYRH010006892.1, read on the forward strand.
TTCGCATTTCCCCTCAGGCCACCCAAACGTTCCTGTCTCTCTTGCTGCTCACAGGAAGGCAAAGTGAACATTGAGATATCCTCAGCTTCTTAAGTTATTCTGTGCTTCGGGCAGATAAAGGTTTCTTAAATATTTGTATTCTTGCCTCTTTCCTCCCTATTCCTCTCTCTTCCACTTAACTATGCCTCAAATATAAACACACACACACCTACACGTTCAACAGACCACTCACTCACTCCGCCCCTCCTCTATTACCTACCAGCTGCCTCGGGAGGAATAAGGGCAAAAACTCAATTAATTTCTGTGAAATCGCCATCTACTGCTTTAGTCAATAACAGACTTTCATCTGCCAGGGTTCTCCACCAGCCATCTCCTGTGGTTGTAATCATTTCCTAACATTTTGGTGTGCTCCATGCTTTTCAGTCGGAATGCCCAACTCACCCTCACCTTGCTTTTGTTTTTATATATTTTTTAAACTCTGAAAGGTAATCTATGATCTGTTCTTTGAGCCTAATCCTTCATTGATGTGCTTTTGCATTTCTGAGCATTTCTTTGAGTAATCTGTTTGTTTTGTCTACTAGTAACTTTTTGAGCAAAGAAAACCTAATGGCCATGAAAGGTCCCCAAGTGAATGTGGTTCTATTTCTGGATAAGCCTCTGAAGGTCTTTGTGATGGTTGATTTCATTTGTCAAATTCCTTGGGCCATGAGATGTGGATATTTGGTCAAACATGTCTGCATGTTGTGGGAAGATATTTTTTTAGATGAGATTAACATTTAAATCAGTAGACTTTGAGTAAAGTAAATTGCCCTCCATAATGTGGGCGGACCTCATCCAATCAGTTGAAAACTTTCAGGCAAAGACAACATTTTCTGGAGGAAGAAAGAATTCTCTACTCAATGGCAGGCTACCTTCAACTCAAACTGCAACATCCATCCTGTGAGTCTCTAGCCTCCTGTTCTATCCTGCAGAGTTTGGACTAGCCAACATCTATGTTCGCATAAGTCAATTCCTTAAAATAAATATTTCTGCCTTCTGTCCATCTCTCTCTCTCTCTCTACACACACAAACACATATATGTGCATGTACTTACATATCTCATACATACACACATCCTAATGATTCTGTTTCTCTGGAGCAACGTGACTAATTGACTAATATATTCTTCATGTCCATATTCTCTTCCCCCAGAAAGATTGCCCTTTCTTCATCTATTCAGAAATACTTACTGGATATCAACTTGGTGCCAATAAATCAGCTCTTCTTTAAGCCATTACCTCCTCCATTCTTTCCCTGAATGAACCCATATATGTGGGAACCTCTAGTATCAACCAGCTCTCCCTTGTTCCATATCTTTCTCTTTACTCCTGCTGTCAACAAAGGAAAGCATAACTTGGTGCCACCTCTGATAGAACAGACTTTCACAACTTCGAAGACCTTGACCTAGTTGAAACCCTTGTGGCTTCCTCGCTGTCCCCCTCATGGGGCCTATTTGCAGTGCTTTGTACGTCTTCAGTTCTCTCCTTTGAGCACTCTCCAAGTTCTATATTTCACTTTATTAGGATCATTGCTTTGATTTCAGTGATAAATCTGATGGGACTATATGATGTCTTGGGGATGCAGTTAAGTGTTGAGCATTGCTAAGAATTCCCACAGAAATCGATTCCTGAGTGGGGGTACATTTCAACCTTAACCACCTTAGCCATCAGAACCAAGGTGGTTAAGCCATCATTACCACCACCTACATGCTTGGTTCTGAAGGAGATGATTGATACCTGTCATCTCATTTTATTGTATAAATTATACAGGACAGACTTATTATCCCCCTATACTCATTCTTATCTTTTTTTTTTTTATTAAATCATAGTTGTGTACATTAACACATTTATGGGGTGCAATGTGATGGTTTTATATACAATTTGAAATACTTGCATCAAACTGGTTAACATAGCCTTCACTGCACTTTCTTAATTATTGTGTTAAGACATTAATATTCTACACTTAGTAGATTTGACATGTACCCTTTCACAATGCACCCTAGGTGTGGTCTGACCCATTATCTTCCCTCCACCAATCTTCCCCCCTCTGCTCCCCTCCCCCTCCTCTTTCCCCTTCACCTTGGGCTGTAGTTGGGTTATAGCTTTCATATGGAAGTGTGGGTGCTTATATATTGGTTTCATAGTAAAGCTGAATACATTGGATACTTTTTCTTTCATTCTTGAGATAATTTGCTAAGAAGAATATGTTCCAGCTCCATCCATGTAAACATAAAAGAGGTAAAGTCTCCATCTTTTTTTAAGGCTGCATAATATTCCAGGGTGTACATATACCACAATTTATTCATGGGTTTATGGGCACTTGGGCTTCTTCCATGACTTAGCAATTATGAATTGGGCTGCAAGAAACATTCTAGTGCAAATATCTTTGTTATAAAGTGATGTTTGGTCCTCTGGATATATACTTAGTACAGGAATGGCAGGATTGAATGTCAGGTCTATTTCTCATTCTTAGTTTCTAATCAGAAATGAAACTTCTGAGTTTTAGCTGGGCACATGACCACTAGGAATAAAAACAAAATCTCCTAGTCCCCTTGCATAGAGATGTAGCCACATAACTAGGTTCTAGACAGTAGACTATAAGAAGAGTGATGTAGAACTTCTGAGAAGTATCCTTAAAGGATAGTGCATTCTCTTCCTGCCTGGCCCCTGGCTGGACATTGGACAAAGTGCCTGGAGCTTGTCATTATCTCAAGCCATGTGGTATAAGAAAATGTCGTAGAAAGATAGAACAATCAGATAAAAGGAGCCTAAATCCCTGTGGATCTGTTTAACCCCTTTTCCAGTCCAGAAATACTTGCATCCAGATTATTTTTATTCTCCTTAATATCTTGTTTAAGTCACTTGGAGTTCTAGAGTTTCTGTCACTTACAGCTAATCTAATATGAATTGACAAATATTCCCATTTAAAAGAGGAAGAAAGAAAGGCTCAAAGAAGTCCAATAACTTTCTTAAAATTATATAGGTAGCAAGCTGCAAGTAGTGAAGCCTGGTTCTGTCTGATTCCAAGGCCCAGGACAGAGTCTCTTCCTGCAATGCCATCCATCCTGCTAGTGAGTACAGGTTTCTAAAGTGAACGTCTTATCTTTTCTCCTGATCTGAAGATTCCTCTAGGAGAGCATACTGTGGCTGAGCAGTACTGCCTGGAGAGAGGTTTAGAGGTCCTTTCATTGCTATGGAAGATGTTCCAACCTCTGTAGCCCTGACCATTCGGGGACCTGGATAAACTGATTTCTTAACTGCCCAATATGTTTGCCAAGTAGCTTCTTCTTAAACTTGCAGACTAGGGTGGATGTCTCATATGCGCTGTCAGACCACTAATCCTGCTTGTCCCAACACATCTCTTGTGCAGTGACTTTATTCCGCTGGCGTGTTGGTGCAGATGCTTCTCCAACTAGGGCTTGGGGCCTCAGCATGTCTGAGAAATTGTACAGCAGCAAGTTTTGCTGCCAAGATGGAAGAAAACATCCCTGGAAACAAGAAAAGGGAGACCCTCTCTGGGAAGTGTCCCAGCTTCTGTGTGACTCTTCTGCCAGAGGATTCCAGAAACTTCCTTCAGGTACAGAGATCCTCAAGGTCCTCCAAGTGCTCAGTGACAGTTTACGCTATGGACAATCCCATCAGAGAAAAATGTGTGTGCTTTTTGCTTGTGTGGAATGACAGTGATCCCAGACACTGGCTCTGATCTACTTTACTGTGTGACCTTGAAGAAAGACAGCATATTGTGTTGAAAGAGCACAGGGTTGAGACTCTGAAAGCCTGGCTACCGGTTGCAGCTCCGACAATATGTAGTTCAGTGCCAGGCAAGTCACTTCATCTCACTGAACTTCTCACTGGGAGATAAGGATTCATTCATTCACCCACCTCTTCATCCATCCACCCACCCGCCTATCCATCTAGCCATCCAATTCAGTATTTACTGAATGTGCAGATGTTTAGGTTTGGGGCACACCGCGATGAACATGAATATGGAGTCCCCCCTCCCCCACGATAATGATAGGTTATCGTAAATGCTAAAGCGTTAATGGTTGTGATGCTTCTTGGGAAAGTGCAAAGCTGTTCCTACAGTCAAAGGGTTATTTTTAAGGTACAACTTTGGAAATCTCAATTTCCTCTCCTCTAAGGTGGAAACCCTTACATGTGCCACAGGAAATCCTTAGAAAAATAGACAGATTGCTGAACTGGCTACCGGGATCACCAGCAACAACCTTATCATAGATTACACATCAAATGGTGAATGTAGACTCGTCCTAAGAAAGGTAGGTGCTCTCTAAGAAGCACCTCAGAGCTCTGCACCTCCAGGGTCCCTGTCCAAGCTCAGTACCTAATGGGAGCCATAGACTCCTCTCCATATGATTAGGAGACTACAGACTCCTCTCCATATGATTGGGAGATGCTACTGTCAGCCAGGAGAGAAATTTCAATATTTTATTGAAAGCATTTAGCAGTGGGAAATACCTTTTTTTTTTTTTTTTTTGCCAGTGCCAGCATAATTTAACTATGATTTAATAGCTTCTTTCATTTACTTGTTAAATTATGCCTCTCCATCACCTTCCCGTTGGGTTTTCCTGCCTTTTGGTCCTACAACCTTCCATAATTTATTAATGCCCCATAATACATTGTAGAGAAAGGCAGAAAACAGCCATTTCACAATGATTTAGGAGGCTCCCGGCAGTGACACAACAAGAACAGGAGCATACGCTCGGAGAGTCTCCCCTGTACTTGCTTCTTTGGAACCTAGTCAGATAGTTCTTAGCCATCATCCATATGGGTCTTCCCCTCCCCTTCCCTTCCCACCCCCCACCCCCGGGCCATTTTCCTGCCCTGAGCACATTCAAAATACTTGGCTAAAAATGACTGGTGAGTCACAGCTTGTGTTTTTTCTAAGCTCCAACTGCTAGCATGAGCATGCTCCTCCAAGTTGTGTGCAACCTAAAGAGATGCTGAGAGGTACCTTGGCTTGCCCTGTCAGGGCGGATCCCTGTGTGAGATTAGGAGATTTCAGATCGTTTGAATTTTTAGGGAGTCAGTTCTTGAAAAGAAGCCTGAAACTAAGTAGGGAGACACTCCTCGTAATTCTCTCGAAACAGCATTTTGACTCAAGGAATGAATTCCGTAGGGAATGGAGTTAGGGTGAGTAGTTCCAGAGTGTAGATGAGGAAATGGAGGTGTTTCGTGACCTGCTGAGACTATGTACTGGGTCATGCCAAACTGCATCACAATTCTGCTTCTCTTAGGCATTGGTGACAGGCACATTCCTTTGCGGCCTCTGTCTGGTTTTCCTTTTCCTTATCTCTTTCTTTGTGCATTAGACTAGACTAGCACCCATTCTGGGATGAAATCGGGAGCCTTTGCAGGTGTCAGGGGCTGCAGGACACCTGGAGAAGTGTGGTGACCAGTCAGATATCATGCAGCTGAAAAATGGCTGAGCCAGAATTAGAGCCAAACTTTCATTTTTCCTGTAGACTTTTATGAAGTAGGATGGCATGTAATCTTTTGGAGATAATATGTATTTAGGCTCTTAGCATGGTGTCTGGCAGGTTGCCTTCCTCTTACAACAGACCACCAAAGCTGACGCAGTGGTTCACAGGAGAGGCAGAGCTGCGTGGGGACAGATCCCTGCAATGAGACCTGGGCTTTCATCCTGACATCTCCTCACTCACTGATTGGGTAGTCTTGGAGGATCTGCTTTGCTTCTCTGAGCCTCAACCTTCTTCTCTATAGAATCAGAAGGTGAGGTCACATAGTCTCTGAGAGAACTTCTCCTGAGACTGCATTAGTCGAGACTGAGAGTGGGACTCTGGAGTCTGGGGAGGGAGTTGCCCACATGGAGTAAGGTTGTCGGGACAAGACCAAAGTGCCTGTGGTTTTAGGATTGTTGTGTGGGGTGATGCTTAAACTGGAGGCTTACTTCTGCTCCCTGAGCAGTCCAGCCTTTTCCTCTCTCTTTCCAGGTCCTAGCTGACATTTGGCATACTCTGCACTATGTCCCCACTGGCTCCCTTTCCAGCTTTTGGAGAATGATTACACTAAAGACTTGCCATTCCTCCTTCATCCTTGAGTACACTCACCTGGCTCACCCAGATGGCAGCTAGGACTTTGGAGCCCAGGCATTGTGCCCGGGAACATGTCCTGATGTTCCCTAGGGGCGTGGACAGCCATTCTCCATCTGATGATCTAAAATTAAAGCCTAAGGACAGCAGAGAAGACAAGGTAAAACGACAGCTGGCATAGTGATTCTGGTCTCTGTCCCTCTGTCCCCTCCATGGCATTACCTCCCGGCCCCCCTGCCTTGCAGATAGGAGCAAGCGAACAAGTCAGTTCAGAGGCTGCAGCTTTGGATGTCTCCCGCACCCGCCTCGTCCCATCCTCTGCAGCAAGCCTGACTTTGTGATGACCTCTGCAGTTCCTCCACTGGCATTTCTGCAGCGCCCCGGGTCTGCAATGACATGCTCTATTCCTCCACAAGTTTTCATTCCTGTGGCGCCAAGCCTGGGGAACTTCAGAGGGCCAGGCTGCTCGGTAACTAATGTAAATGTGTAATCTGCCTAAGCCTTGATGAACGCATTCCTTGCATTATTAAACACAGATTAAATATATATGGATATTTAAATGTAATGTGTTATTTTCCTAAATCTAGCTTTACTCGATGTTCCTTTGACTTACGCCTTTTCATTGCTCATAATTGTCTCAGGGATCATGAATTACGGGCAGGAAGGAGCTGGAGCTCCCTCAGCACTGCAGGCTTTGCCATCCCATTACGTTTGCCCAGGAGATGCAACCATAGTTCTCCCGCCCAGAAAATTACTGCTGGGGTTCTTCACATGGGAATGCACTTTTCCCCCTTCCTAGACAGAGCTTATTTCTCACCAATGATTCAAAGGCTTAGCCAGCTAGAGCCTGGCAGACTTGGGGGTTTGTTCCTATTCTGCAGGAGAGCTTGTGTCTGGAGCAAGGAACTGAATAACAAATTTGAACAGATCTATGTCCTCCTGCTGGTGGTACCTTCCCCACTCTCTATCACCTGTATTGACCATCACTTGTCCTCTATGGGTACTTGGAGAGTCCCATTGAATTTTGATTTTCTTTTTTAATCATCCTGTTTATTTCCAGGGTTTCTCCTCAATACCCCTGCCTAATGGCAGGGAGACAGAAACCATCCATGAAAGTGGTACATTTGAAACTGAGACTCTTGCATGCCTCAGTTTCCCCTTCTCTAAGGGGCGTGGTGGGGGATTGGTACTAATTATGTCCAAACTTTTTGCACTGTCCAATTGTTCTCTGTGTTTCTGAGGAAACAGAAGGGGCAATACAGACAGACATGGGTCTCCACTTAGCTATGCACTTGTTTTCCCTGCTGCCACAACATATGCTCCCCTTGGGTGTGGGGGCAGGTCCCTCTGACACAGCTGTGCAGCAGACTGAGTTGGGAGGATCACTTGAGGTCAGGAGTTTGACGCTAACTTGGGCAACATAGCAAGACTCCATCCCTACAAAAACATTTTCAAAATTAGCCAGATGTGATGGCACACACCTGTAGGCCCAGTTACTTGGGAGGGTAAGGTAGGAGGATCACGTGGGGAGTTTGAGGCTGCAGTGAGCTATGATGATACTACTCCCCTCTAGCCTGAATGACAGGGTGAGAATAGTCCTTACAAAAAGATGGAAAGAAAAAAGAAAGGAAGGAAGGAAGATATGAATGAATGAATGCTGGCTCCTCTGCTTTGTATGTTTTCATCTGATGGCAGTTAGGTAATTGATCAGGAGGTTCTTCAAGTGCATTATATGTTTATCTGTATTAGTATATTAGACTATAAGCCACCCATATTCTGAAGCCAGCTCATATCACCTAGAAAGAGCTGACTGTGCACATTTCTTCTCAACTCTTCTTTCAGTGATGTCTTGTTGGTATCTAAAAATCAACCATCGGGCTCAGCAACTGTGGCTCAATGGGCTAAGGCGCCAGCCACGTACACCTGAGCTGGCGGGTTCGAATCCAGCCCGGGCCCACCAATCAACAATGGTGGCTGCAACCAAAAAATGGCTGGGCATTGTGGTGGGCGCCTGTAGTCCCAGCTACTTGGGAGGCAGAGGCAAGAGACTCGCTTGAGCCCAGGAATTGGAGGTTGTTGTGAGCTATGATGCCATAGCACTCTATCCCGGGTGACAGCTTGAGGCTCTGTCTCAAAAAAAAAAAAAAAAAAATCAACCATCAGCTTGGCACCAGTGGCTCAGTGAGGAGGGCGCCAGCCACATACACTGGCGGGTTTGAGCCTGGCCTGCACCTGCTGAACAACAACGACAATTGCAACCAAAAGACAGCTGGGCATTGTGGTGGGTGTCTGTAGTCCCAGCTTCTTGGGAGGCTGAGGCAGGAGAATCGCATAGGCCCAAGAGTTGGAGGTTGCTGTGAGCTGTGATGCAACAGCACTCTACGGAGGGTGACAAAATGAGACTCTGTCTCAATAATAAAATAAAATAAAATCAATCAATCAATCAATCAATCAATCAACCAATCATCGTGGGAATTTACACCAGAGAAATTGGCAAAGACTAAAAACAGAACTTTTTAATTTTCCTTTGAAAAATTTCCTTTGTTAAAATTTATCAGCACAGCACTGCATAAACGCTTCCAGGAGCATGGACTAATTCCTATCACTTTCTTTATATATTGCTAAACACATATTGGAGTGCACAGAAAGCTTTTCTAGGTGAACACAGAAGACGTGTTAAGTCACAAATCTTTCCCAGTTTGACTGTAAATAACTTACAATCTCTGTTAAGTTCCACAATCATCTAAACTTGCTCTTGTTTCTATAGTATTTACTGCATTTTGATGTTATTTTTTTCTCATAGGGGAAGACCTGCTTGATCCCATCATCATCCATGCCTGAATAAATTCTCCCTCTGCTGAGTGTATTACTCAGACTTCGCTGGATTAGGAATCAAAGAAGTTGTTTAAAGAAGAAAATTTGTTTTTCATCTTTCCCTGGACCCAGGACAATTATCAACAATCTCTTTCTTCCAGTAGAATTACCAGAGCAAGTCAATCTAAGGCTTCTGTAGGAGGGATAGAAAGGAGCGGGTGAGTGGTTTTTTGGTGAGGAAGAGTGATACTTGGGCTGGACTAACTCCAGCAGGCAGCCCACTGGTCAGCTGGACTTAGAAAATCTCTAAGAAGGAAAGGAAAAGATCATGTTGAGTGGCCACAATGGGTGACATTTACCTGTTTGTCATATAGTCAGCAGCATGTGAAATCTCCTATTTCTTGGGCCGGCTGACTTGGACATTCTTTATAATAGCTTGGTCTTGGTGGTCCCCCATAAATGCCTAGTCTGGAGCCTGAAGCACAGAAGGCATCCAATGAACATTATTGACTTAGTGAATGGCTTTTTTGATAGCTGCAGTCTCAAGGTTTGGAAAATGAAAGCAGTTTGTGGTTCGAGTGTGGGGAGGGTGTCAAGGGAGTAAGTCCTTTGCCTGAACTCTGCTTTATTATTTAAGCTTTCTGTCAAAGTGGTAACTGGGCCCTTCAGAGGAAAGGAGGTAATTCTTAAGTGTGACGAGCAAACAACAGAAATGCGCGGGTGCGGCGGACACGGGGCCTTTGTGCATTGCTAGTTCTAACTTTAACAGGCCTTTCAACAAAAAGTGTCTTCAGCTCAGGTAAGCAGGGAGTTAAGGTCTGAGGAGAACGGAATTTTCCTCGTGGTCGTACAGACTTGTTTTAACCACAGGAATGAACACAAGATTCAACTTGTCCCTTCAGCTATTGTCTGGAACTCCTTTCCTTCCAGCCACCGGCAGCTGAGGCTTTAATGTGACATTTTTCTAAGTATTATGATTGCTCTCTGGCTTTCTCTTTATAGCTCTTTTGCTTCCCACCTTCCAGACTCCCACCTCCCTGGCCTTCAAATGCTTTCCAATAAGCAAGTGCTCTCTTCTCTGTCTTGCAGGCAGGGGGAAGACATGTGGGTTTGGTTTATTTGTTCTTGCAAAAAAATGTGTGTCTCCTCTCCTTCCTGAACCCCCACCCTGCAACTCCTCATTGGAACCACAAAGTACCACTTTGCCACTTCCCAAATCCAAAGCCTGGTGCGGAGATGTCTGCAGGATGGTAAGCTGTATTCAGACATTTTGTGAGCCATCCTAGCCAGTGTTTTCAATAATCATAGCAAACAACCAAAGGATAGGCATATTTTCTCTCAATTAATTCTTGTTGCCAGGCCCCAGGCATTAAATACCTTCTGAGGCTTAGTTAGACGCCTGATTTTATGGATTTGCTTTAGATCTTTCCAGTTTGTGCATGGCTTCCTATAAGGCCTCTACTCAACCTCAGCTCTTCTCCATCCATTCATTTTTTTAATATAGGGGAGCCCAGAAAGATTTACCCCAAAACTGTAAGGAAAAGGAGATGGATTATTTTGCAGATTCTCTCCCTCAATTGCCTTAATACGATATTCTCACTGCCTATTTTCCATCTTTTTGCCTGCTTTCTGAGTTCTCTCTGTGTCCAAAGATGACAAATGGCACAGAAGTCAGCATGCCTTGGAACCTCAAGCGAGCAGAGAGCTCTGTACTCACTTCTCCCTGCCAATATTGCAACTGAAAAGCCTTCCTGCAGACAATTTTTTAAATTTTGTTTTAAAGCAGCATTAGAGAGATTGAAACAGATTTCTTTCCAAAGCATTACCCTTTGATGAGGTACCAAAAAAAAAAAAAAAAAAGGTTAAACAAAGAGTCAAACTTTGGTTTCAAATATAAGACACCTTTCTTGTAATTATAATCATAATGATCCAATGTGTTTGGGATTTAATTATTTGGAATTAGAATATAAAAAGACATCCTGTAATTACCATTGAACTTATCTTGAGGCATAAATCTAGTAATTAAACACTTTCAGATTTTATTCAGTGAGTAATTAAAATAGGAAAAAAAATACTGTGGATTCCTTTCCACTTTTGTAAGAAAATTTCCAAAATTATCAATGGATTTCAGTGGAAATGTCTAGAAATGATTGTGTATGAAATGTAATTGTTAAGAAAATTATACTTTCAGTTATTTATAGTCTTTCCCCCTGGGGATGAGGATGTTTGAGCAGGTGAGAAATGACAGAGTCAGGACTTAGATATGAATGAAAAATATCTCCATCAAGAAAGATAGTTCCCTGAGCTCAAGCTTCATTTTTATCGTCAGCAAAGAAAGAGAAGCAGCTACTGTGCAAATTTTTATGAAAACTGACTTCTGTTCTCTGATCAGTTTTGGCAAAAAAAATAACAGTCCATATGTTTTCCCCTCTTGGAAGTGGAAGATGGGAGTGGGGTTTGGCAGGAGCAGATTTCATAACATCCAAGGGGAAAGTCTTGGGAGACAGCACGCAAAAGGGAATGTAGCTTTGTTCTTGGGCCTGGGCCCCAGATGAACAAACTAGACTCATCAACTCTGGATGGGAAAGTAGAGGAGCTGGCTGATGTGGGGAAAACGTCTGCTCAGGTGGCATGGTCCCTTGGTGCTGAGATGTAAGCATGACCCTCCTTACTCACCCCCCATGGGAATGGAAATTAGGGCTTTGGCATTGCTAGGTGGGCAGATCAGAAAGAGAAAAGGAATGAGGGCTCAGACCACGCTCACCCATCATTTTCATGGCTTACTCATCCAGGTCTGAATGGGTCAAGTGGTCTCACCACAAGTATCCAAACCTCTTTGTTATTCCATGGCCAGTAAGTTCCCTGCAAAGTGTCACATCCCTGGGACTAGGCAGTATACTAGATAAAGAATACCGCCTGAGAACTTGGACTCACAGAAAGACATTTAGAATAGTTACAGGGAGAGGAAGGAGCTTCCACGGGAGATGGGGGGATCCCTATCCACAGCTACAACAATAATAGTAGTAATAGAGATCGCACCGAGGCATTTTCTCTATGCCCTCCTCATTTAACCTTTATACTCATCCTGTAAGGTGTTCCCCCATTCTGGAGAAGAGGTAACTAAGACCTAAGAGGTTGAGAGCTTAGTCCAAAGACACACATGGTTGTCAATGCAGAGGCCGGATTTGGTATTAACCACTACAGTAGATAGAAGTGTTCTCAAATAGGGTGCTCCTAGGATCAGCAAGAGGGCTTCAAAAAATAAAATTTCTTTATTTTACCCTGCAAAATACTAGGGGCTAGCTACAGGTAGTGCAAAAGGGAGACAGAGTTTGAGTCTTGAAGCCAGACAACCTGGATTTTTTATTACCTGTTAAACCTTGGATGATCACTAAACCTCCTGAATCTTGATTCCTCATGCATAAAATGGGTATAATTAATGTACCTGCAAGAAATGGTTATGAGGAGAGGTAATTCACCTAAAGTGCTTAGCATAATGCCTGGTGTCTAGTACATACTCAATAAATTCGAACTGTTAATAATTGTTTCAAGATAGCATTGGAGGAAACATGAAATCTAAATAAATGAAGATGTCTTGGAAAATGTCACAAATAAAGGAAAATACTGCATGCAGATGTAATATTATGCTAGCCTTGCCTCCTGTTCTCACTTCCTAAATCGCAAACATCACTTAAGATTCTGTCATTGGTCCTCCTTTATTTCTAAACTTTGGGTACCTCATCCATGTGCACAATGCCCACTGACTCATTTATGTGGATAAACCCTAAAGTTTTATCCTGGGCACCAACCATTTTCCTAACCTCTATTCTCTATGGACAGTTTTTACCCCTAGGTTCTCCACCCCAGAAGATCAAAAAGTCATTCTCCAAGGGTTTCTGTTTTCTTTCGTGGCCCCACCATACTCCAGGTCCTCTTGGACATCTTCATCCCCTTTTTCACATCCAGTCAAGTTGCAATTTGGGTCAATTATATTGGCTCCAAAATTAAGACTGTGCTTTGCAATACCAAGGTTTGGATTTCTTCCGAACTGGTCAGTGAATACCTGCTAAACGTCATATAATCACCAAGTTGGAATTATCACCCAGATAATTCTAATGATACCAGTTTATGCTTAAAGACCTTTAGTTTCTGAAGCTTTGACATTTAAAAACAAAATTCTGTTTAGTTAACGGTTCTGCTGGAGACTATTTTCCTTTCTCTTGGCACAGACTGACTTTCTCTTGTTTATTTTTGGCTTGCAGAGTTTACTCTATAAGATTTGTCCCTCCCATGAGCTTTACCTGGTGGGCTTTTACCTCTTTTCCAAGAGGCTTAATGTTCTCACTTCCATTAATTCTTCCTGATTATTGCCAAGACCTCTTCTTTTTCTGTACTGCTAAGGCATTTTCTATACCTTTTCTGAGAGTGATATTGTCTTGTGTTGTGGTTTTAACCAGTTAATAGTACAAGTGTGTGGAAGCCAGAGACCTCCTTTTATTTGCCTCATGTGTAATTGTAGTTAATCCACAAAATAACATCCTTATGTGGATTAGTGTCTTTTCATCTTCCAGATGGAGAAGCTGAGGCTCAGAGCTGTGGAGTCAGTATCTCAAAGGTTCCCAGGGAATTAGGTGGATGAATCAGAATCCAAGTTCTCTTGGTTCCAAAGTATCTACACTGAGGGTTGATGGGGTGGAGGGGAGGAAGAGAAAGGAGAGACAAGAAGGTTGGAGAGATGGTGAGAAAGGCTTTAAATTAGAGTCAGCTGTTGAATTGGGCCTTGATAATTATGATTTCACAGAGTGGGTGCAAAGGAAGGCATCCCAGGCAGAGGAAACAGCACAAACCAAAGTATGGAAGCCGACCCTCAACAACTGCTCGCTGAGTGAATGGACTAAAAATCAGGTGTGGTCAACTCTGCTGCTTTAATAAGGGTAGTCCTTAGTAAAGGGGCTTTGTCGCCTGCGGATTTTCTACTCACACATTTGCAGACCTGGGTAGGAAGGAGGCTCTTCAGTATGCAACTCCTCTATTAGGCAGAAAACTCTGGGAGTTGGTTAAACTTTCAGGAGAATAGAAGTACTTTCATCTCTAAATGTGTAGGTTTTCAGAGTGCAGCAAAACCTGTCTAGTAAGCAGGGTCCCATCCATGCCAGCCTGCTGGCTTTCTTATACCAGCCAAGACTCAGCAGGAAACACTTGCTGAGCAAGTCCACAGCTACCCCTCCAGGTGAGATAAAAACAAAGAAATGTCTCCCCCTGAGAGGTGGGCACTCATCTTGCACAGTCACTTCTTGAAGTTTTAATTTCCTAGACCCTTCACCCCTGTCTCGCCTTGGCCTTAGGCTAGCACAGCACAGCCAGAGCCAAGAATTCCATGGGCCTGGACTCCATCTTGTAGAATCTCTGCTCACACCTCAGTGATCCAAAGAGCTAAAGAAATAAATGACACGGAAAATTAAACCGATCCACCACGAAAAGCACAAGCTGGGTCATATTTATCTCAGTTGAATAAAGAGACGGTAGGTTCTCTCTCTCTTTCTCTGAAGGCTCTTCACTCCATTTAAAAATCACAATGAATTAGGACCTCACTCATAACCCCAATGAGAGACACAAGTGCCAAGGCTTGAAACACGGCCACCGGACATGCTTGTTATTTAGAACCTGATGTCCACCTTGCAGGGAGTTATATCTTTGTGTTTCAAGTGAAAGGCTTAACAGAATCCTTGTGGCAAATGGCACTAACACACATTTTAGGCAAAACAATCAAGATGAATTAAGAATTCTCCCAGAGGTTATTTATATAATATTAGGGTGGGCGAGGCCTGTGATACAATGATTCTGTGGTAATAAGCATAAAACCTAAGGCAGAAACTATCAATAAAAAAATGGATAGATATAACCACACACAGAAATTTGAAACATGTGCAATAAAAATTCAATAAATAAAATAAGGCTTTTTTTGTTTGTTTTTAGAAAACATCAATCTGAGAAAATTATTTGCTGCAAAGATGACATAGGGTTAACATACAGATACATGGAAATTTAAGAAAAATATGAGCAAGCACTTTAATAGAGAGAGGACATAAGGGGGGAAGTCACAAAAGATCTGTCAGTAGGAAATAAGTGTATAAAAAATATACAACCTTACTGGTTATCGAAGAAATTTGATTTAAAACAATAATGAGAGTTCAGTTCTTTTAGTTTGGTAAGGGATTGAACATCCTGTCCCAGCCAGGGTTCTGAGCATGGGAGGTAGCAGCTCCCAGTTCTGCTGAGGAGTCTGGGAATTGGTGCAAAATTTTTGCAGGCACTTAGGCCATACATACTGAAAGCCTTAAAAGCATTAGCCATTGGCCCTGTAAGTACATTTCTGGGAACACACTCTCAGAGAATACCAGAAAAATATACAAATGTACATGAACAAGAGTGTTGATAACAACAGTATTTCTGTGTAGAGGAAACTGTAAACAACCTCCATGTTCAAAAATTATTAGTACAGGCCAGGCATGGTGACTTACAACTGTAATCCTAGCACTCTGGGAAGCTGAGACAGGTGAATTTCTTGAATTCATGAGTTTGCAACTAGCCTGAACAAAAGCGAGCCCCCTTCTCTAAAAGATAGCTGGGTGTTATGGAGGGTGCCTGTAGTCCCAGCTACTTGGGAGGCTGAGGCAAGAGGATCGCTTGAGCCCAAGAGTTTGAAGTTGCTGTGAGCTATGGCGCCACAGCACTCTACCAAGGGCGACACAGTGAGACGTTGTCTCACACACACACACACACACACACACACACACAAAAGGAATTACTAGTACAGTAACATAACAGAATATTGCATTGTCACTCAAATGTTGATATATGGAGTTACATCTGTTGGTGTGGGAAGATGATTACATTATACATATTTTAACGTGAGAAAATTGCATTACAAGATATTTAGGGTTTTTTTAAATTAGAGATATTTTTAAAACGGTAATTTTCTATATTTGCTCATTTTAACCGTTTCTGTGTTTTTTAATTTTTCTGTAATGAACATGGATTCTGGTGTTAAACACACAAACCAAAGAGATGACACATACAGTAGGCAGAATGCCGGCCCCTCCCACGAGATGTCTTCATCCTCATTCCTGAACTTGTGTAAATGTGAGGTTACACGGCAAAGGGACTCTACAGATGTGGCGAAGTTCAGGATCCTGAGATGGAAAGATTGTCCGGGGTTATGAGGCGGGCCCACCCAGTACTGTTTATGGTTACATCTTATAAAGAAGGTTACTATGGTTTATGGTTACAACTTATAAAGAAGGAGGCTGGAGACTCAGAGTTGTAGAGATCTGAAGATGGAGGAAGAGGCCACCAGCCCAGAAATGCTAAGAGCTTCTAGAAGCAAGGAAAGAAATTTCCCCAAGAGGCTTTAGAAGGCAACACAGCCCTGTTGACACTCGATTTTATTTATTTATTTATTTTTTTGAGACAGCCCTCACTATGCCACCTTTGGTACAGTGCCGTGGTGTCACAGATCACAGCAACCTCAAACTCCTGGGCTGAAGTGATCCTCTTGCCTCAGCCTCCCGAATAGCTGGGACTACAGGTGTGAGCCACAACACCTGGCTACTTTTTAAAAGATGGGGTCTCGCTCTTGCTCAGGCTGGTCTCGAACTCCTGGGCTCAAGCAACCCACCTGCGTTGGCCTCCCAGAGTGCTAGGATTACAGTAGGTATTAAATTTGACTTCAATAATACTTTTAGTTGTTTGTTTCCTTTCCCTTTAAACTCCGGAATGGCAGGAATTTGTGCTTGCTGTGTTCATTCCCATGTCCCTAGAACCTAGCACTAAGCCCAGCAGCTACTCAACCTACAATCACTCCCTTTGGGACAGATGGAGGATGGATGAAACCCTGAAAGCTACTACTAGATTGTTCTCTGGAGCAGACCTTCCTCGGATGCAGAGGCTCAGGGCTGGTTTTCTTTTCTTTTCCTTAGGCAGATGGTATAAAGTTTAAAGCAAGTGTGGTCTTTCCTTCACACTCAGATTCTTTTTTCTTCTTGATTTCAGAAGCCCAGGACTGAGATTTCAGCATTTGGACACATACCCAGCCACATTTAAAAGCATAAATAGCTGAGGCACTGGAGTGGCAGTTTAATACTTGGTGTAGAAGAATACACGTAGGTCTCTTCAGGGTCCTGGTTTTAAACATTTCAAGACTGCCGTTGGATAGCCTCTACAAAGAAGAGCTCCAGGATCTCAGTATACTGGGCTCTGGCACAAGTATAAGAAAGAGGTTGACAACTGTCTTCTAGATTCAACTGTGCCTAGGGTCATTAGGGTAAAGTCTTTGGCAAAAGTCTGGAATCCTTGGAGGTGTTTGCAGGGGGTGGGGAGGGGCTGGTTATTTTGCTGTCTCTTTGCAGGGTTCCTACAGAGGCTCCCAAGGTTCTATAGAGCTTCTACTGGTGTCTTGCAGAGGAGAGGAATCAAATGCCTACTCCCCAACTCAGCATCACTCACTCACCTTGATTCAAATCTTAAAGGGACAGCAGAAGAGAGACTCTCTTGCAGATGTGGTTCTTCTCAAAGGAAGCAGTCTGCCTCGGAAAGTTACAACCTCCTTGCTCAAGATAGAAGTATTAAGACAGAGTCTGAAAGAGCCTTGTAAGGATGATCTGGCTTCGCATGGAACTAGGTTTTATTCATAAGGCTGTGCCAACTATGAATCGTGTGATCCCATAATGCTTCATTTATATGGCTGGGTCCTACAGGATTGTGGTAAAATATGACCACAAACAGTTAAGGGGGAAATAGGGTCTCCAGGTGTGTGGTTGAAGATAAAATTAAAAGGCTTGGCACCTGTAGCTCAGTGGTTACCACGCTGGCCACATACACAGGGGCTGGAAGGTTCAAATCCGGCCTGGGCCAGCTAAATAACAATGACAACTACACCAAAAAAATAGCTTGGTGTTGTGGCAGGCACCTGTAGTCCCAGCTACTTGGGACTGAGGCAAGAGAGTCACTTAAGCCCAAGAGTTAGAGGTTGCTGTGAGCTGTGACACCATAGCACTCTACCAAGAGCAACATAGTGAGATTCTGTTTCAAAAAAATAAAAGATCATAATAGATAATTCAGCCAACTTAAAAAGTCTGAAAACATCAAGTATTGGAGAGACTGTAAAACAATAGGATCTCTTAGGTTTCAATCTCTTAGGAGGATAAAGTTGTAAAATCCTTATGGAAATAAACTGTGTATTATCTCTTCAATTTTAACATTTATTACTCTATGACCCAATAATTACACTCTTAGGTATATACCCAGAAGAATCTCTTGCACGTAGATAAGAGACTAATAAGAGTCATATATAAGAATGGTTTTTGTGGGCGGCACCTGTGGCTCAAGAAGTAGGGCGCTGACCCCATATACTGGTGGTGGCGGGTTCAAACCCAGCCCTGGCCAAAAACTGCAAAAAAAAAAAAATGGTTTTTGCAGCACTGTTAAAAATAGCAAACACCTGAAAACAAAAGTCATATCACTGAATCTCAAAAATAAATTATGATAAAGAGATATCATTTTCAAATATTTAAATCTTTTTTTGTTTTAAAGATAACCCAATATTAGTAAATCACATACACATTATAGTTTGTTCAATATGTGTGCAAATAGAATAAATCCAAAACTAAGGAACAGAATTAACGTACTACTACATATAACGATTTTATATTTTTAAAAGGTATAATTATTAATGTTTATTCAACATTACTTTATGGGAGTAAGATGGAAATCACATGTTGGCTATATAAGGCATACGATATCCATACACAAAATAGTTTCAATTTACACCGAGGGAGAGGAAGAAGAGACTCTCAAAAACTGTATTTTGGTAAGCAAGCTCTTCCACATCCCACAGTAGATATTCCAAATCTTTTATCACTCCTTTCAAATCCCATAGATCAGCTCTAGTTCCTCCTCCCACAACACTGTCAACCACAACATTGCCAAGCCAAGGACTTTGCTTTCTATTTCAGAGGAAAGGGAAGCTCCCTCAATTTCCTAATTTGGGCACCTCCTTCCCTCAGAGGAAAGAAGCCACTCCGGGCAAATCTTGTGTTCTATATGCAATCTACCACTCCTACAAGGAGCCTATTATCTCTAGCATTCCTGTCTTTATTTCCATGGTCTTGCTCTTACCTGTTTCCTTCCCCCACCACACCTCTGTACCTCCACATGTTCAACCCTCTCTTATATTAAGAAGTATCCCTCTATCTAGCAAGCTAAACTCATTCTTTCTGTTCACAGCTAAACTTCTCATAGAATAGTCCACACTCCTTGATAGTCTCTTCTTCATCTCACTTTCATTACTCAACTACCAGATCTGGCCTCTACCTCCACTGCTACTTAATAAACAAAACACAAAAATCCTCATTCTTGCTAAAGTAACTAACTAAAAGGCCAAAGGAAAAATCACTTTATAAACCTTATTTTAAGCACCAGTATTCAAAACTGAATATGACTTCAAAAAGCACATATTATAAAATGAAATAAGTACACAAAATAATTACAAAACAGTGAAAAAGGCTCGGCGCCTGTGGCTCAACAGGCTAAGGCGCCAGCTATGTATACCTGAGCTGGCGGGTTCGAATCCAACCCAGCCCGCCAAACAACAATGACGGCTGCAACCAAAAAATGGCCGGGCGTTGTGGCGGGCGCCTGCAGTCCCAGCTACTTGGGAGGCAGAGGCAGGAGACTCTCTTGAGCCCAGGAATTGGAGATTGCTGTGAGCTGTGATGCCACAGCACTCTATCCAGGGTGACAGCTTGAGGCTCTGTCTAAAAAAAAAAAAAACAGTGAAAATTGTCATGCTAACTTTGTGATCAACTCTGTTTAGGGAAGGGAGGAGCAATGTAGGAGAAAGAAACTTAGCATATACAAAAGCACATACACAGGGTGGACATAAAGTTCATGTACAATTTAAAACAGTTTAACACAGTAAATTACACATGAACTTTATGTCCACCCTGTATAAACCAGCATGGTTTGTACAGGGGATTTTACTGTATAAAGGCTAAGTACACAACTTCTGAAATCAAACAATCTGATTCTACCTATTCTATTGATAAAATAACAACATTTACCTCATAGGACTGTTACAAAGATTAAATGAAATGCTGAATCTGAAACACTTAGCTTAGGGCCTAGCATATAAAGAATGATCTAAATATGAGCTTATACACTTTCATGACAAAAACACTCTACAAGCTAGGAATAAAAGACTTCCTCGACCTAATAAAAGGTAGTTATCAAAAACCTAACAACACAGTTAATGCTGAGTACTTTCCTTCTAAGATCAGAAACAAGACAAGGATGTCTACACTCACCATTTTTTTCTTTTTTTGAGACAGAGTCTCACTCCATTGCCCAAGCTAAAGTGCCACGGCGTCAGGCTAGCTCACAGTAACCTCAAACTCCTGAGTTCAAGCGATCCTCCTGTTTCACCTCCTGAGCAGCTGGAACTACAGGCACCTATTTTCCTACTTTTAGTAGAGACAGGGTATCACTCTTATTCAGGCTGGTCTCTACCTTCTGGGCTCAGCGATCTTCCCACCTTGGCTTCCCAGAGTACTAGGATTACAGGTGTGAGCCACCATGCCCAGCCTGCACTCACCACTTCTGCTCTACATTGTGGTAAAGGCTTTAGCCAAGAACAATTAGGTAAGAAAGACATAAAAGGCTCGGGGCCTGTAGCTCAACGGGCTAAGGCGCCAGCCACGTACACCGGAGCTGGCGGGTTAGAATCCAGCCCGGGCCCACCAAACAAACAATGACAGCTGCAACCAAAAAATGGCCGGGCGTTGTGCCGGGCGCCTGTAGTCCCAGCTACTTGGGAGGCAAAGGCAAGAGACTCGCTTGAGCCCAGGAATTGGAGGTTGCTGTGAGCTGTGATGCCACGGCACTCTCTCCAGGGTGACAGCTTGAGGCTCTGTCTCAAAAAAAAAAAAAAAAGAAAGGCATAAAAGACATCCAGATTAATAAGAAATAAAACTATGATTATTCACAGATGCCATGACTGATCTTATACATATTTAAAAAACCCTAAGTAATCTATTAACAATGATTAGAATTCAGTAAGGTTACATGATGAAACAATCAATTCTATTACTCTATACCAAAAATGAACAATCCAAATCAAAGTAGACATAAACTCTAACTGATAATACTATAAATAAAAAAGAATAGTATACTTAGGAATAAATTCAACAAAAGAACTATAAAACATGCTGAAAATGACAATACATCACTGAAAGAAATTTTAAAAGACCTAAACAAATAGAAAGATACCCAGTGTTAATGAATTGGAAGATCTAAAGGTTCATGATTGCTTCAACACAATCAAAATCCAGTTGGATGTTTTGTACAAACTGACAAGCTGATCTGAAAATTCATATGGAGAGGCAGGGGACCCAGCAGAGCCAAAACAATTCTGAATAAAGTTGGGAGATCTCACGCTTCCCAATTTCAAAACATACTACAGAACCATAGTAATCAAGAAAATGTAGTACTAGCACATAAATAAATAAAATAGAACTGAAAGTCCAAAAATAAAACCTTTATATATGGTCAACTGGTATTCTTCAAGGGTGCCAAGAAAATCCAATGGCCTGGGACAACTGGATATACACACACGAATGAAGTTGAATCACTATATCATACTGTTTATAAAAATTAACTCCAAACACTAGACCTAGATATAAGAGCTAAAACAATAAAACTCTTAGCAGAAAATATGAGTAATTGAATAATTCTTCATGACTTTGAATTAGGCAAAATTAGATAACAGTAATAAAAACAAAACCAACCAGAAAAAAAGATAAAATTAAAAACTCTTGTGCTTCAAAGGACATTATCAAGAAAGTGAAAAGACTTTCTTCTCTGAAAAGAGAAAAATTTGCAAATCTTATATCTTCTAAGAAAGTTATACTTAAAATATATATGCATTTAAATATATAGTTGACTCTTAAACATGGGTTTGAACTGCACATGTCCACTTAACATGTAGATTTTCTTCAATCACATTAATAAAGTATTCACAGGATGCAATACCACCTATACAGAGAGCTTACTTTTCATGTACTGTATAGTCTGGTAGAACTGACTGGGGGACTTGTGTATGTATAAATTTTGGTATAAGCAGGAGGTTCTAAACCAATCCCTTGCTTACACTGAAGGACAACTGTATTTATATTTAATGCAAATATGTATTTGTATTTAGATATTTATAGTATGTAACATAAATAAATATATTAAAAATATATATGGAAAAATAACCTAATTTTAAAATTGGCAAAATATTTGATTATTTCTCCAAAAAAAGTTCAACATAATTAATCAATAGGAAAATACAAATCAAATGCATAATATACCACTTCACATCCCACTGGGACGATGCCTATAATAAACAAAACAAAACAAAATAAACTCAGACAATAAGAAGTACTAGTGCAGACGTGGAGAAATTGGAACCCTAAACCACTGCTGGTGAGAATATAAAATAGTGCAATCTCTTTAGAAAATAGTTTGGCAGTTCCACAAAATTTTAAATGTGGAGTTAACTAAAGGACCCAGCAATTCCACTCTTTGGTATATACACAAGAGAAATGAAAACATATGTCCATGCAAAAACCTATTTATAAGTAAATGTTCTCAGTAGATTATTCTTATTAGCTAAAAAGTGGAAATAACTCAAATAGCCAAAAACTGATCTATCCATAAATAAAATAAGCCATATAGACATTGAGAAGTCCAATTGCTGGTCAAAATAATTTCTGTGTGACTTTAGCTTTACCTGGCAGGCCTCAAGGGGAAAGCTCCCCTCCTCACAGCAGACCTGGAGTACAGCCAATGCACTGTAGTCTCTAAGGGAGGTACATTCAATACTCAGCCACCCAACCCCACACTCCTCCGAAGCATATTTGCCTTCCTACCCCAGACTCCTTCATTCAGAAGTCTCTGTGGCCTTCAGCTGAGGCCTTTTCTCAGGTACCTCTGTGGAGGGAGTCTTCCTCAACAAGGAAAAAACCCTGAAAACACTTTCTTCCACTCTTGACTCAGTGCTCTTCCACTCTTGGCCCTTGTATCTTACCCTCCAACTTACTCGGGATCCATAAATCTGCAGGGACCTTTGGCTGGGGGACGCTGTCAACAACAACATAATCTCTGTGGTGATCCATCTGACAGAGGGGAGCTTGCACTTTTCTCAGATTTAGCCTCTTACTAATCCTAATTTGGTAAGTGATTAAAGGGCTTGACTGTTATTTTTGGCCTACTGGTTTTTTTGGGGGGTGGGGGAGGGCATTGTAGAGACAGAGTCTCACTTTATCGCCCTCAGTAGAATGCTGTGGCATCACACAGCTCATGGCCTGTTGTTTTTAACTGGCCACCCAGACACCTGGAATCTCAGCAATCTCTCTCCCGCTCAAGCTCCTGATACAGATGTTAAAATATTATTTAGCCTTAAAAGAGAATAAAGTACTGATACATGCTACAACATGGATGAGCCATAAAAACTTTACGCTAAGTGAAAGAAATTACTTACAGAAGACTATATATTACATGATTCTATTAACATGAAATGTCCAGAATAGGTAGATCTACAGAGACAGAAAATAAACAGGAGTTGACAGAGACTAAGGGGAGGAAGGAATGAGTATTGACTTGCTAATGACTACTTTTAAAAGTAATGAAAATATTCCAAAATTAGATTGTGGTGTTGGTTGCACACCTATGTAATATAATAAAAACCACCCTTGAAATGGGTGAATTTTAAGATATGTAAATTATTTCTCAGTAAAAATGTGATATGAATACACAATGTTAGTTCATATCATAAAAGCACTAGTGAGACAGAAAATAGGCAAAAAGCCAGGCATGGTGGCTCATGCCGGTAATCCTATCTTTCTGGCAGGTCAAGGCAGGTGGTCTGCCTGAGTTCATGAGTTCAAGACCAGCATGAGCCAAAGCCAGACCTCTGTAAAAACAGCCAGGTGTTGTGGTGGGCACCTGTAGTCCCAACTACTTGGGAGGCTAAGGCAAGAGAATCGCTTAAGCCCAAGTGTTTGAGGTTGCTTTGAGCCGTGACACCACAGCACTCTACTGAGGGTGACAAAGTGAGACTCTGGCAGAAAGAAAGAAAGAAAGAAAAGAAAAGAAAGAAAAAAAAGAAAGAAAAGAAAGAAAAAAAGAAAGAAAAGGAAGAAAAGAAAAAAAAGAAAGAAAAGAAAGAACGAAAAATAGAGAGAGAAAGAAAGAGAGAAAGAGAGAGAGAGAAAGAAAGAAAGAAAGAGAAAACAGGTAAAGAACAGATGTAAAATCGTTTTATAAAATATCCTTAAGCAATGTAGAGATACTGAAGGATTCTGAGTAGCAGACTGACATGCTAACATGTATCTTTTAGGAAAAAATATCCTGTTGACAATGACAAAATGGCTTAGAGAGCAGCTAGAGCAACAGTTCTCAACTTGTGGGTCGCGACCCACAGGAACTGTATTAAAGAGCCACAGCATTAGGAAGGTTGAGAACCACTGAAGTCAAGGTGGAAAGACCAGATGAGAAACTTACAATAGTACATTTAGAAAATTTAAAAATTACAGAAAATAATTAAGTTCAAGAGAACAAAGTGGTAGAAAACTCTTAATAACTGGCCTACTAAAATAGCCAGTAGACAGCGCCCGTAGCTCAGTGGGTAGGATACCGGCCACATACACCTGGGCTGGCGGGTTCGAACCCACCCCGGCCAGCTAAACAACAATGACAACTGCAACAATAACAACAACAAAAAAAAACATAGCGAAGCATTGTGGTGTGAGCCTGTAGTCCTAGCTACTTGGGAAGCTGACGCAAGAGAATCTATTAAGCCCAAGAGTATGAGGTTGCTGTGACCTGTGACAAGACAGCACTCTACTGAGGGTGACATAGTGAGTCTCTGTCTCTAAATAAATAAAAACAAACAAAACAGCTGGCAGTTGGTCTTTTTGTTTGTTTTTTGGAGACAGAGTCTTACTATGCTGCCCTTGGTAGAGTGTCGTGGTGTCACAGCTCATAGCAATCTCAAATTCTTGGGCTTAAGCGATTCTCTTTCCTCAAGAGAAAACTCCCAAGTAGCCGGGACTACAGGCACCCGCCACAATGACAGGCTATTTTTTGGTTGCACTTGTCATCATTGTTTAGCAAGCCTGGGCCAGGCTCGAAGCTGCCTACCTTAGTGCACGTGGCTGGTGCCCTAACCACTGAGTACAGGTGTCGAGCCTGGCAGTCATTTTAATATGCAGTAGAAACTCCACAGTTGACTACTTCCTTAAATTGATCTAATTGTCATGGACCAGAGATGCACCATAGGTACATATCAGTACAGTAGGCCTAGTTCTTTATGTTAGAGTAGGTCTGGTTCCTTATGTTGACCACCTATGTATGTTGACTAGTTTGTTACAGTCCCTAGAGTGGTCAACTTACAGAGATTCTACTGCATTACTTAACCAATCAAGAATTTGTCTTCAATAATATGTGATTATAATGCCAATATGATTCCCAAGTGTGTGTCAAAAACACTAATGTTGAGCTCCATTTTTGAGTGTAAAAGACAAGAGAAAACTTCACTCAAAAATATTTTATTGCTAGAATCAGTTTCATTTCTTTCAAAAGTCCTACAAACTAAAAGTAAGTATACTAAATATATGTAGTTTTATAATAGGTATTTGCTTCCCCAACACTTAGATTAAAAGACATTTGGTTTTACCCTAAGTTTTTCAGAAAGAATTCTTGCTCATTATAAAACATATTTGAAAGGCAAATGCATTCATAAAATACCTCACCTTAGGCTTTCGGGTAAACCACAAAGAAAAACATCTACAGCATAATTCCCAGTTTAGGTAGATACCTGAATTGTAAAAAGAAAAAGAAAAGGATATGGTCAATATGACTGAATCTGAGCAGGAATTTAATTCTTTCAGCAGGAAAACCCTAACTTGATCATCTACCTCTCAAACTTTTGTGTTCAAGTTGTTCTTTAGAAATCTGCAGAATGTCAAAAATTAAGAACTTCCCTTGGGCTTTCTATTGTCTTTGATTATTTAGGGTTGATGGTAATGTTGTTTTGTTTTTTTTTTTGTAGAGACAGAGTCTCACTTTATCGCCCTTGGTAGAGTGTCGCGGCATCACACAGCTCACAGCAACCTCCAACTCCTGGGCTTAGGCAATTCTCTTGCCTCAGCCTCCCGAGTAGCTGGGACCACAGGCGCCCGTCACAACGCCTGGCTATATTTTTTTTGTTGCAGTTCAGCCGGGGCCAGGTTTGAACCCACCACCCTCGGCTTACTGACTGAGCCACAGATGGCAATTCTTGAAATTAAAAATTCTTGAAATTAAAAATTTATCAAAACATATACCGTATTAACAGAAGAAAAAAACTGATTTCCTTCACCAACTAAATTCTTCAAAAGAAAGGCATATTCTGAAAGTTTACATTTCCCAAAATACCACCATCATGACTAACTATCCTCTTAAAAAGACAGAATTAAAAATCTAAAAACATAAAAGTAAACAAATAGCACATTTATAAAGCCTAAATAAAGGAGAAAATCAAACAAACTGTTTAAATATGAAAAATTGTTATTAATGCTATCCCTGTTCTTCTCCTTACCAGACTCATGATAGGACTATAACTCACTACCCTCTTTCAATCTAAGTGTGGCCACATAACTTGCTTTAGCCACTGAAATACACAGTTGTGATATGAAACATTCCAGGCATAAACTTCAAGAACCAATACACAACTAAAGGACCTACGTACTACTGCAGTCATTATGGAAGCAAGCGACCAGATGGAACTTTTGGTCAGGCTGTTTCACTAAATGGTTCTGATGAGGGGGAAAAAAATGCTGCTGATATGTACCAGACGTGTAGCACAAGCAAGAAATAAGCTTTGTTCTATTAAACCACTGAGGGATTTTTGATTATTATAATAGTATAATGACTGACAGTGTTAATATATAATATTATTATTACGGTCTAATATAAGTTACACTGACAATGTTAATATAGCAACATATATTATTACAATAATGCAATATATCTTTGGACACTACAGGAGTATAAATTAGTAAAGTCATTTCAGAAAGTATATTGTAATGTGTAACAAGATCCTTAAAAAGTTCAAATCCTTTAACCCAGAAACTCCAAGCAATCTGCCGTAAATTACCAAAGTTCAAACAGATTTATATCATAGCCTGTTTATAACTGTAAAGAGCTACAAACTAAATGTACAAATGATTTGTTAAATAAGTGAGAATACTAAATGATCATTAAAATGATCAGAAGTACTTAATGACTAAAAGGGGAAATTGTATAAAGGGCATACATGAGAACTCTACACTATCTGCTACCAATACTATCAATTTTTTCATGTATCCACTTCTAGAGTAGGTAAATCTATTCTATATTGACAGAAAACAGATCAGTTAATGTAGGAGCTGAAGGCTGTACAAAAGGACTGACCATATAGGGGATTAAAAGAAGCTTTTAAGAATGATTGTGCCTGTGGCTCAGTGAGTAGGGTGCTGGCCCCATATACTGAGGGTGGCGAGTTCAAATCCTGGCCCCAGCCAAACTGCAACAACAAAAAAATAAAAATTAAATAAAAATAAACACAATGTTCTATCTCTTGATTATGGTGATTGTCAACAGATACAGACATTAGTCAAAACTTTCCAAACTATACCACACACAAATCACATCTTACTAGTCGATTTTAAAACTAAAACAAAAATGCTTAGTGGCCAGAAAATATCTACTACCGAGTAATTTGAATTATGTAAAATATATACATTTGCATAGATAATACAATGTCAATAGTACTTACTTTGCATAAAGAAAAAATTTTAATTTTTTCATCAATTCTATACCTTCAAAATGCTCTAAATAAGTATGCATTTTTATGTTTATTTGGTATTTTATTAAGAACCAAAGCTTGAAGCCTAAAAGAAGTCTGATAACAATTTGATAATTTATTCATTCAGTATTTATTGCAGGCCTCCATGTACAACCAACATTCTAAGCGGTAGAGGAATGTTTCTGAACTTGAGTGTGTTTTCCCAAGGTTGAGGCCCTTCAAGTGACTGTGCTGTAGCCAGTGAATATGCAAGCATCAACAACAACTTGCAAATCACATCTGTTTATGGTCTTTACACTAGCAAATAACAGGTAGGTTGTGATTATAAGAACTATTTGCATTACTGGTTGTTTACCTAATCTTTCTGAAAATAAGCTTAAAATTTCTAGTGTTTAATACTGAATATGTATCATATATTTTGAAAGTATGAATGTGTTTCTAAAACTTACATGTATTACCAGCTATTCACTTAAAATTTTTCATTGTTGAGCATTTATTTACTTAAAGAAATAAAAGTTTTTACAACAGCAAAAATGGCTTAAGCGTTTAAAACTCTAAGAAAATGTAGAAAAATATAAATGAAACACAGAAAGTAATAAATATGACAATGCAGACATAGCACTAAGCAATGAAAAGAGTAAGAAATACCTGATTAATCAAATAGAAATACCAGATACATAAAATTAACAAACTAATTAATGAGGAAGGATATAGCATAAAAATGCTTTATTTGTATTCAGCAGTGAGCATAGCAATTCAAGGTATGTGCTAAAATCTCATGAAAGAAAAATCTAAGATATCTACTCTATTGCAAGAAATACATGTGAAGCAAAAACAAGAATGAACATATAGAAGAATCAAATTCAGAAATGATTTTAAAACAATGACCACTGAGATTAAATCACTGTGCATACAGAGGGTGCCAAAAACGTATACACATGTTAAGAAAGGAAAAACATTAAAACTGTAATATTAAATATATGCCAATAACAAACGATGAATACAAGTCACGTTTGACTTCTGCAATTACAAGAGGGGCTCCAAGTGATTACCATCAGCCAACTACAACTTGAGCAATGCTGACTGAAAAGCTTCACTTGCATCACTGTGCATGCCATTTCAGTTTCTTCCCAAAGCACCACTAGTGTAGCTGGTTTTCTACCATATACCCCATCCTTTAAGGTCCCCCATAGGTAAAGTCAAGGGGTATTAAGTAAGGAGAATGGGGGTAACACAACCACGCCTCTTAGACCAGGCAAATCCTGGAGATAAGCTCTCATTCGGAGCATGTACTAATCTAAGGATGAAAA
Organism: Perodicticus potto; assembly: GCA_963574655.1. NCBI lineage: Eukaryota > Metazoa > Chordata > Mammalia > Primates > Lorisidae > Perodicticus > Perodicticus potto. The sequence goes on from CAUYRH010006892.1 coordinate 43,024, forward strand.
TGTTCCATTTTGCTGTTTTAAAAATGTGCTCATTCTGCTAGCTCCTACCTCACATGCACATTGTTTGGTAGACTCTGTGTACCAAACAGATCTTATAAACTGTTCCAACACCATAGCAAAAGAAGGAAGATTTGTTGCTGTGTGAGGCCTCTTTCCTTGTGTCTCAAACTTACCATGAATACGTGCAATTGTTAAGCATGTTGGAGGTTCTGTTGCATACTCACACCTCCTTGTCTCTGTACTTCCACAACATTCTGGAATTTCAAATACCACTTCAAAAACGATCCTGCGCTCCTCAAACAACAACCATGCTTCACCATTTTCTCTGTCCTACCTGTCGCATGGTGATGCTAGCATGCATTTTACTAACCATCTTTTGAGAGAACATAATACTACACATCACCATAGTAGTTCAATTAACTTAAAAAAGTAACATACATAGATAACATCTCTTAAAATATGCATTTTTTTTTGATACTGCTAGTATAATATGTTGCCATCTCAGGTATGACATATGTTTCTCGAGTTTGACGTTTGGACCTATTATATGATGTATTTTAAAGTATAAAATTATTCACAATTTATAATAAAATACAGAATGCCCAGAAAGCGTGTGTGAACTGCATACAAACTTTGTGGATACCCTGTTAAAATTAAGAATTCTAAAACAAGTGTGCTAATCAGGGTAGAGTTAATAAACATGAGAGAAACAGTCTCACCTCAGAGAGTTTTTAAGGCACTTAGAAAAGGAGGATAAAACTGGAAACAAAATTACCAATACTGCAGGAATAAGAATGGAAAATTATTAATAAATGTTAGCTTCTCAACCCTTAGAAGATATAACCTGGCAAGCCCTAGCACCCTGGGAGATCAAGATGGGATTGCTTGCTCAAGAGTCCGGAGATCAGCCTAAGCAAAAGCAAGACCCCTGTCTCTAGCAAAAAATAGAGAAATTAGCCAGGCATCATGGGCAAGCTCCTGCAGTCTCCAGCGGTAGATGAATGCTTCTAGAGGAAGCAGGAAGAATGCTTCAGCCTAGGAGTTTAAGGTTACAGTGAGCTACAATGATACCACCGTACCTGGGGCAAAAGAGTGACACTGTCTCAAAAAAAAAAAAAAAGAAAAACAAGGACAAAAAAAAAAAGAAAAGAAAAAAAACAAAACAAGGAAAGGGCTGGGGCAAGGTGACTCACGCCTATAATCCTAGCACTCTGGGACACTGAGGAAAGTGGATTACCTGAGCTCAGGAGTTCAAGACCAGCCTGACCAAAGCAAGACCCCATCTCTACTAAAAATAGAAAAACCAGCTGGGCATTGTGGCGGGCACCAGTAGTCCCAGATGCTCGTGAAGCTGAGGCAAGAGGATCACTTGCATCCAGGAATCTGAGGTTGCTGTGAGCTATGACACCATGGGACTTTACCCAGGGTAACAAAGTGAGTCTCTCTCCTAAACAAAACAAAACACCACCAAAAAACAAACAAAGAAACAAACAAAAAACCCTCTACGAGGGGCAAGATGGCCAACTGGAAGCAGCTTCTGACAGAGGCTCCTGTCCAAAAGGAAAGATAACCTCCAGAAACTGCCCTATTGAGCTGCAGACTGGGAGCCCAGCCGTGGGAGAGAGAGAGAGAGTGCGAGAGCAGTGATAACTGCAGGTCACCTCTGAGGCAAGCGGCGACTTCAAGAAACCAAGCTTAAGGCAGAAAAACTGAACTAAAGTTTTCTGCCATTCTGAACTTCCAGGACATCCTTCCCCCACCTTACCTGATACACCAGAAGCCTGACCTCTGCTGAAACTGAGGGAGGAGGACTTCAGCAGCACCCACCCTCCCTATCTGCCGCAACAGGCAGCTTGCCAGGTAAGAGACTCCGGGGCCCCACCGAACTCTGCTGGGACCCCAGCACTGCCGACTGGCACCCCGCCAGGCCTTGACCCAATGACCACCAGCAGTGGTCAGGAAGTCACCCGGGACTCCTGCGCACCACTCTGTGCCCCTCCTAGCCCGATCCATGCCACAGGCCCGCAGCCCACAGCAGCCAGGAACTCAACTCCAAAGGGACCACCCAGCAACCCAATTACCACCCCACGGGGCCTTGGCCCACTGCCAGCAGCAGCCAGGAAATCTGCCGGAACTCACATGTAGCCTGATTGGCACTCCACCAGGCCTTGGCCCGCAACCAGCAGCAGCCAGGAAATCCGCCGAGTCTCCCACATAGGGAAGATCTGTTCCCCGCCCACCAGGGCCCCGCCTGGCTCTGATCTGTGCCCCAGGCCTGCTACCCTCCCTCCGGAGCGCTCCTCCCAGCCAGAGACTGCTGGAGGCAAGAGCTCCCTCTGCAAAGGCCACCAGGTGCCCCATCCCACACCCTGCTGCTTGATCTGGGCATGCTACACTCCGGAGCTGCTCCCACAGCCAGAACTCCCTGGGTGGGGCAGTCCCAGAGGAGCTACACAGGGTAACCCCCTACAAAGATCCAGTAACAACAGAGTGATCTTGCCGGGTTCTGATCTGGGAGAAGACACCTCGCCAACTCTGAGGACGGTCATAGGCAACATTGAAAAATAATCATGAGGCGGAATCAACAGAAAAACTCCGGGAAAATGAATAATCAGAGTAGATCAACTCTCCCAAGGAACGACAAGGTAGATACAGCACAAGATCCCTTGCATAAGCAAATGGCTGAGATGTGAGAAATCGAATTCAGAGTCTAGACAGCAAATAAGATCAGCGGAATGGAGGAAAAGATGGAATTAGAATTTCAGGCAGTAATCCAAAAGATGGCCCAAAAGATGTCTCAAGAATTCAACGAATTCAAAGACAAAATGACCAAAGACTTTGACACATTGAGACAAGAACTTGTAGCCCTCAAAGATCTGAGAAATACAGTAGAATCCCTCAGTAACAGAATGGAGCAAGCAGAAGAAAGGAGTCCTGACATGGAAGACAAAGCTTTTGAACGCTCCCAAACTTCCAAAGAGGAAGAGAAATGGAAGGCAAACACAGATCATTCTCTTAGACAGCTCTGGGATAACTCGAAGAAAACCAACATTCGCCTTATTGGGATACCTGAAAACGATGAAGTGGCGTCAAACGGCACAGAGTCTCTTCTTTATGAGATTATGAAAGAGAACTTTCCAGACATGCCAAGAGATTCTGAAAATCAGCAGACAGTTTCAGAACCCCAACACGACTCAACCCGAATAAGACATCCCCCAGGCACATCATAATTAACTTCACTAAAGTTAATATGAAAGAGAAAATTCTGAAAGCAGCCAGATGTAAGAAATCCATTACCTACAAGGGGAAGAAAATTAGAATAACTGCAGCTCTCTGATCAAACCTTTCAACCTAGAAGAGAATGGTCATCAACTTTTAATCTCCTAAAACAGAAGAACTTTCAACCCAGGATCCTGTACCCAGCTAAAATGAGTTGCATTGATGATGGAGAAATTAAATACTTTAATGACATCCACATGTTGAAGAAATTTGCTATAACTAAACCAGCTCTCCAGGATATTCTCAGACCTATCCTCCATAATGACCAGCGTAATCCTCCACCACAAAAGTAAACTCACCCAGAAACTTTT
>CAUYRH010006893.1:0-50325 GCA_963574655.1 Perodicticus potto
GACTAAGGCACCCACCACAACACCTGGCTATTTTTCGGTTGCAGTTCTCATTGTTTGGCAGGCCTGGGCCGTATTCGAACCTGCCAGCTCTGTTGTAGGTGGCTGTTGCCTTAGCCACTTGAGCTACAGGCACCACCATAATATTTATTTTTAGTTGAGATTTAAGGGAATGCTTTTTTTTTTTTTTAAATATGTGTTCTATATTTTTTACAATACAAATATATGACTCAAAATAATATTTTAAATTAAATGTATTATTATTTGTGGCTATTATGCAATGTGTTCAATGCTGTTATTGATTAGTGTTAAGACCAATTAATTTTTTTTTTTTTTGCTGAGGATTCATTGAGGTTGAGACTCAGTGAATCAGTGAACCCGGTTACACTGATTGCATTTGTTAGGTAAAACCCAATTAATCTGTGAAGCACCTCTCAGACACCCTTTTCTTTCTAACAGAAGGCATAGAAATACTGAGAACATCTTACTGAATCATAAATTAAACTTCTATTTGTTTTTTTATTTGGTGCAATAGAGCAGAATGTGATTTCATCTGCAACTAAGCTGCAGATTTGGGTACGAAAACCAGAGTCTTACAGTTTAGAATTGGAGAGGGTATTGAAAGAGCCAGTGATTGAGAGGAACGTTTTTTGCCTGCTTAGGGTATTTGGATGATATCTGGGAACTGTGGCTCACCCATGTTATCAAGAGACTTAGGGAAAAATATCTTCTAGGAACTTGGCAGCCTTCTCTTTTCCAATAAAGTAATTATAGCCATCTAATTTGGGGAAAGAGGACACAGAAATAGTCTGAACCAATGAATAATCATGCGATGAGGTGGATGAAAACAAATTGTTCTCTTATTAAGTAGCCACTGGGTTTTTGTAAAGAGGCAACTTTTTACAGCAAAAGTGGCTCTTCTAACTTGTTCGGAAGAGTGTATGGTTTAGCGAAGTCACTCAAACTCTCCGTCTTGTTCCTTCATATACACTGTGTTATAAAACCCAGGAATAGGTACTGGAGTAGATCCTTTGAGCTTCTTTATTCTGCGAATCTCGGAGACATCCTTTGCAGCATCCTTTAAGGTGCCTTGATGCTGCAGACAACATGCATCTCAACACAGAAGCGATCTGTGCACACCTTCTTTAGATTTCAGTACTCAGACATCATTAAAGGGTCGTAATGATCGCCCCTCTAAGTTTATGTCACTTAAAAGCACTTTAAAAGAAGAAGAGAAGCCTAGATTTGCCAAGATGTTCAGCTATTTTAACCTGTAACAAATTAGCCATTTTGCCAGCCTACCAAAAAATCATTATCTTGTGCAAAAAGCGTCAGCTCTAACACCACCAGCAACCTCAGTGGGAGCAGCAGCAGGTGCACGGGCCACAACCATAACTTAAATAAGGTGGGGTATTACCCTCTGCGTTTCTGATTTACATCTTTTAGATCTTCTGAAATGTATTTTTTTTTAATTTGCCTGCCTACAGATAAGGTGAAGAGGAATAAGGATGAGTGTCTTAAGGCTGTGTCACTTTCCCAAGGCTGTAGAATAAATAAGGGCAAATCATTTTTAATACTATGACTTTTCTTTGGACAATGCTGCTCTCTTAAATATCTTTCTCCTTTTTTTACATGAAGGAAAACTTCTATGCACACACTCATCAGTCACTCCAATGTTACTGTTAAAATTGAATTATGTGTGTATTGAATCATGTGTGTATTTACATTAATCAAAACCATTTGTCCTGCCTTAAATTGTGATATCTCTCTCAAAAGAGCTAAACATCTAATCACATAGTCCTGCAATTCCAAAAACATGAATATGATGAACAGTTCATAAAATAAGAATTTGTACACTTACTCTTACTTTTTTTTTTTTTTTGCAATTTTTGGCTGAGGTCAGGTTTGCACCTGCTACCCCCATATATGGGGCTGGCACCCTACTCCTTGAGCCACAGGCACCTCCCCATTTTTACACCTTTTTAGTTGTCCCATAACTTGACATCTTTTTGTTGTCTAATTATGTACCACGTATGAGTAGGGCATGTTTCCTATATTGAGTGAATGTTAGTGGTTGGTTCCGATGTTTTTTAATAATGCCCCATACTGAGAACTATTTGGTTTGATTTAAAGGAGTGGATCTGTTATAATAACTTTTGTAAAAAGCATTAATTTCCGTTTCTACCCACTTACATTACAGCTTTGAGATATTGCTTTTAATTAAGTTCATGCCTAGATAGCCATAACCAGTCTATATAAACTATTATACAAGCTACCTAGAAACTAATGTTTAGATTGTAGTTCTGAAGGAATGGGTGATTAAATCAAGTAACTCTTTGATATAATAGAATATTATAGCAGCTAAATATTAGTGGAGTAATTAAAAACTCAAGTGTTTAGTGTCATTCAAATAGAACATATCTTGACTTTTAAAATTATATCAAAGGATATTGTAAAAATTCAGGACTTCATAGCTTTGGAATAAAATTTAATTTCCTTTAGACAAAGAGTGTGTTGATGACCTAATCAAAATTTTTCTTAAGATTACAGACAGGAATATTGGGTGTGATGTTGGCAGTAGGGTGTGTTACTACCCAAGCCCAGTAGAATCTTTCCACTCAATCTGAAATAACACATGTGTACTGAAGAAGTAAACATTGCTATTTCTTTTTGGAGGAATAAAACAGTAAAATATTAACAAACAAAAATCGTAGTCCTATTTAACACATGGTGAAGGGCAGGTCTGGAAATCTAAAAAAACCCTAATAGTCCCAACAGTCAGGTTAAAAAGAGGTCTTCCTCCCAAAACACACTCAAAAGGATATTTAAAAGTAACTTTGTTAACCTTAATTGTGGTTCCCTTCATATTTTATCACAAGGTAAAATTCTTTAAATATGACACAATGTAGAGGATCATGCACTTCCCGTCTTTTATATTAAATTTAAAAAATCAATATTATTAACTATTTTAAAATATAATTATTTTCTTTTTGAGAAAATGTTTTTCCTCTTAGGGGGTTCAGAGATGAAGAAATTATAAAATTTTTAATTAGGGAAATCCTTAAAAATCAAAGTCCATCCAAGCAGTGTTTTCTACATGGAAACTCCATGAAAATTAAAAAAAAACTTTTTCTTTTCACTGAAAGCATTTCCTAAATGGCGTAAAAATATTTGAAGTTCTGGTATCTTTTTAGTATGAGCTCCAGTCATGGAATCTTAAAGAACCTCATATAGTCTGCATTTTTTAATATCAGAAAATATTAGTGGAAATATACAGGTAATTGAGCTATAAAAGTAAGTCTTTCCAAAAAATGATCCCTCAATTTAACCTTACCAAATACATTAAACCTAAAGGATGGAGACCCACTCTATTTTTCTTTTATTTCATTATCTTGGATTTTATCAAGCTTCTTTGTTTGCAGGGCATCTGACTAACTGTGGCTACAACCGTGAATACCGTTTAGCCATCCTGACATTTTTGAGTGGAAGGAGATGAGAACATACAAGTTTTAGGATTTGTCTAGACATTCAATGTGTTATATTTATAATGCTATACTTCAATTCTCCTCTTAACTGTGTAGAAAAAATTCACATCATTCCTTTTGTTCTCAATGCTGATATTAATGACCACCGTAAATCTATGATTCATGCATTTGACCTCTTAACTCACTATCTTAGTAAGGCAAATTCTAGCAACACCGTCACTATGATACAGTTTCCAAAACTGGATATTTACATTCTATACCTGGAGGTTAAGTTATTACAAGGCAATATATAATGAACAGAATTCCAGAATAAAGTCAGGAATGAAATGCACTGGGTTGGGTTCTTGTATTGTTTATAAATGGATTGCTTCATGGTAGAACTCCGCGTGTTTGTATAGAACTCCGAACTTTAGAGTACAAACATATAATGCTGACCTGGTGCTACAAGCTTCTCTGTTCAAATATATAAAAATAATAAAATACCTCTCTGGCTCTTGGATTACTTAAAATGTCAAATATCATCACTTAGTTTAATCAATAGGAATTTAGATCTGGGTGCTGTTCTTTCTGCCTACCTACTTGGGGAGCAGGACATTTTTGTAACTTCAGAGACCAAAAAGAACTATCTACCTGCCTGCCTCTTTCTTCCTTGAATTCCAGTGCTGGTGGAATTTCTTTTTGCAGTGGGTCCCGCAAGTAAATCTCAAATCACACTTCTTGTTGGAGAAAAAAAAGTAAACATTTCTATATCTAGTTTATAGACATTGTATTTCCTAAATGCTTTATGGCTTTTTTTTTTAGAATTATATATCCTGTCAAATGGGTTATGCTGAAAGAGACACGTGAGGGTTTACTCACCGCCCATGACATACACGTTGTCTTTTCCGACACAAAAAAAAAACCCAGTGAAGTATAGCCCAAGTCATACCCACACTTTCAAAGAGTTTCTTTGTAAGTATGAAGACTAAGTGGCAATATCATGTATATTCATTTTTCTCTTAAATTGTAGCTGATTTCTTGGACTTTGTGAGTTGACCTTCATCCAACTTGTACACATGCATACCAACCCACACACGACTATACATACCCACACACGTCTATAAATACGCACACACACATCTGTAAATACACACATGTATGTACGTACCCACACATGTCTATACATACTCACATATGTCTACACATATCCAAATGCATCTTCACACGCTCACAAGCACATATCTCTGTGTCCAAAATTTAAATGATAAAACTATAAGAATAACAGACGCTCTATGAGTGATGTCTGGTGAAGGTAGGTGTTCCCAGTTGAGCTTATATTTTCCCCTTCGCCATCCACTTAGGTGTACCCATCCACACTTTCGCCTCAAAATGATGAATGCAATAAAAAGTTAAATCACTCTTTCCTAATCTTATATCCATACCCACATTTGCTCTCTTCAACAAAACTTTTGGATTAAATAGCTGCATGACATTTTTATGGAGTTCTAGTGTCAAGTAATTCTTGTTGCTGAATTCCCTTTGTTACAATTTATAACCATTTCACTACATGCAATGTTCCTACTGCAATAATTCAAATTGGTAGTTACTGCCGTTTTTCTTTCTGACTAGCTACTGTAGAAAATATTCAAATATCCCCTTGCTTTTTAATTATGTTATACATCTTGGAAGTATATGGGGAAACCCAGCCAAAAAGATGCATGCTACATTTTACACTGCATTGAATGGTTTTCCTCTAAACGGGTCCACTTCGCTCTAGAGACACATAGCATATCTGTTCCATTTGTATGAAATCTGATGTTTTTCATAATATTAGAGTGAACATATTGCAACTTTTGAGATTTTTTATCTCTAGAAGCAAGAATAAATATTTTTATCTTCTAATAAACTCAGTATAATACTACTGAGTATTGAATGAGTATTTACAAGTTACACATGGTTATAAAAATTGCACACACATTTACTTATAACCTGAAAATTGATTTTGTAGGGCATTACATGCAATTTCTCTACATGCAATATCTGTATCAGATATCCCCCTTCATGAAGATTAAGTACTTGTCTGAATTCAAGCAGCTCAGAGTTCAGCCAAATGAGCCCCAAAAGTCTGTCTGATAACAGAATTGTATGCTCTTAATTGCTTTGTAATTTTAAGAATATTGTGTTCTTCAATTTATTTCCCCCAATTGAGGGTACACTCATTTTTGAGTGTTCCTTTTAATGATTAAGAAATGAGCTTAAATTATTTTGCCTCTCTATTGATATATTAATATAATATATTGCACCTTTCTTTTAAAAGTACTTCATATTTAACCAGCTAAGATAGAACAGATAAACAGCTGCGTCGAAGAACAAATGACATTTTTAACACGCATCTTTAATTTAATATGGCATCTTTGATCCTTTATATGTAATATTTTATTTTTTACACAACTATCTTCAAAGCAATTTGATTTTTTAAAAAATACATGGCTTTTAATTTGAAGTTTTTGTAGGCCTTTAGGCTTATAGAATTAGAAATAGAGAAAAACTTTATGTTTTTATTATGTATAATTTTATAAAAAGGGAAATGGAGGATTTGAAAAGTTGATGGTCTTATGTCATACAAATAATTGGCACCAAGAAATCTGAGATTAAGATCCAGGTATATGTTGCAGTATTCTTTCTTTGACATTTTAAGCTTTATATTGGCATTACAAACATTATCTGAAGGCTAATTATAGAAACATCACGTTCATTTCAAAGGATGCCTCAAATGCTTATTAACCTATAGCTTTATAAATATTGAAATGCTTGTTCTCCTTTTATTTCTAGTTTAAAAGCTGTAGGTGATAAAATAAAATGTGTAATTTATGACACTGCTTGTTTGATTTGCTATAATCCCAAGATTTATTTAAAATGAAGTGAATTTTTTTCCCTAAAGTAACTGTCAAGCAAGTGTATTGTCCAAATAGATATTAACACAATTTATAACATATAACAAGCATTATCTAGTCAAATCTGCTAATGCAGCATTTAAATGGAAAAGGAAGGTCAGAAAATTCAAAATGATGACTATATATTGTTCAGGCAAAACTATATTTCAAGTGACCAGGTAACCATAGAAACTAGATATATATGTATATGTAAGACATATTTTCTTGATTTTATGCATGAAACTACAAAGTTACGTTAAGTTTGTTTAATGCATTCATATTTCTATTATAAGCATAGATCAAATTGTATTCAAGGAGAGTTTAGAATATATGAGGCATACTTAGATAAACAACGGAGAAGAAAACACAGTTTGTATCTTTTGGGGAGTCAACAAATTTTTTCAAAACCTTGTTTTTTTTTTTTTATTTTTGGGGATTCATTGAGGGTACAAGAAACCATGTTACACTGGTTGCATTTGTTGGGTAAAGTCCCTCTTACAATTGTGTTTTGCCCCCAAAAGGTGTGGCACACACCAAGGCCCCAAGACACCACCCACCTCGCTCCTTCCCTCTCTCTGCTCTTCCTTTCCCCACCCCCCCTCATTCTTTCTCTCTCTGCTCTCCCCTTCCCTCACCCCCACCGTGTCAATAATTGTCATTAATTGTCCTCATATCAAACTTGAGCACATGGGATTCATGCTTCTCCATTCTTGAAATGCTTTACTAAGAATAATGTGTTCCACTTCCATCCAGGTTAATACAAAGGCTGTAAAGTCTCCATTTTTTTAATGGCTGAATAGTATTCCATAGTGTACATATACCATAGCTTATTTAAGTTAATATTCTTGTGTATTCTGTTAGGTTACCAATGTGTTAGCATAATTTTATTAGACTTTTAAACATATCAGCCATTCTGATTTCACTTTTAAAATATTTGACCAGTTGATAATTTCTTTCTTAAAAAAATACTCTATCTTATCATCACTGGATAACCAGCAAAGTAAGCACCCACAAACTAACAGACAAAACCTAGCTTCCACACTGGCACAAGGATAAAACTAAACAAGGAACCTTCGTGAAATAAGATGAATAGAACTCCATCACACTTGTCAATTCTCTCAATAAATGTTAATGGCTTGAGTTCCCCACTGGAGAGGCACAGGCTGGCCGATTGGATATAACTGTACAACCCAACCATATGCTTTCTCTAGGAAACAGACCTAATCTTGGAAGACAAAACAAGACTCATGGTAAAGTGTTCAAAAATAATATTTCAGGCCAATGGAAACCAGAAGAATGGAGGAGTTGCGAAGTTATTTTCAGATACAAGATTAAAGCAACTAAAGTTAACAAAGACAAAGATTTTACTTCATACTAATCAAGGGAATAATACATTAAGAGAACATTTCAATTCTAAATATTTATGCTCCAAACTTAAATGGTCCTAGATTTATGAAACAGATATTGATTGATCTGAGCAGCATGATATCGTATAACACCGTAATAGTAAGGGACTTTAATACCCCTCTGGTTGAACTAAACAGATCAGAAGCTAAACAAAGATACAAGAGACTTAAATGCAACCCTAGAACAAATGGGATTAATAGACATATATAGAACACATCACCCCAAAGCTAAGGCATGTATATTCTTGTCAGCCCATGGAAAATACTCCAAAATAGATCATACCCTAGGTTTGATAGGGTATGATCATAAAATAGATCAAAATAGATCATAACCTAAATCAAACCTCAACAAAATTTTAAAAAAATTAATTTATACCTTGTATCTTCTCAGACCACAATGCACAAAGGTGGCAGTGAACTCCAATAAAAATTTTCATCTCCACACAAAGGCATAGAAATTAAACAACCTTTTGTTGAACAAAAGCTGGGGTAAGGAAGAGATAAAGGAGAAAATCACTAAATTCCTTAAAAATAGCAACAATGCAGCTACCAAAACATGTAGGATTAGATCTTTGGCCAGATTAACTAGAAGAGGAAAAATAAAATCTCCAAGAACCTCTATCAGAAATGCAAAAGGGGAAATAACAAAAGGTACCACTGAGATACAAGAGATTATCTGAGACTACTACAGAAAACTCTTACCCTGAGAAATTTGATGATGGGGAGGAAACGGACCAATACCTGGAATCACAGCATTCCCCCTATGCTTAACTAGGAAGGAAGGATCCCTTGAACAGACAATATCAAGCATTGAGAGGGCAGAAATAATAAAAAAAAGCTGGCACCAAAAATGAAGCTCTGGACCAGATGGCTTCATACCGGAGTTCTATCAAATCTTCAAGATGAGCTTGTACCTATACCCTGTAACCTATTCCAAACATTGAGAAGGAAGGAACTTTCCATAACACCTTCTATTAAGCAAACATGATCTTGATTCCAAAGCCAAGAAAGGACCCACCTGAAAAGGAGAACTATGGACCAATTTCACTAATGAATGTTGATGCAAAAATACCAAATAAAATCTTAGCTAACAAATTATAACTACACATTAAAAAAATTATACATCACAATCAAGTAGACTTCATCCTAGTGATGTAAGGCTGGCTTATGGTTTAACACATGAAAATCCCTAAATATACTTCACCATATTAATAGAAGCAAAGACCATGTGAACCTCTCAATAGATGCAGAAAAAGCATTCAATAAAAGTTAGCACCTTCTTCTAACATAAACATTTAAGAATATAGGTATAGGTGGCACATTTCTTAAACTGTTTGAAGCCATCCACAACAAACCCACAGCTAATATTATACTGAGTGGAGTAAATCTGAAACCTTCTCCACTTAGAACAGGAACCAGACAAGGATGTCCTCTATCACCACTACTATTCAACACAATGCTACAAGTCCCATCTAATGCAATCATGAAAGAGAATGATTTATAGGGCATCCAAATGGGGGCAGAGGATGTCAAAATCTTGCTTTTTGCCAAAAAAATGATCTTATACTTAAAAAACCTCAGAGAATTAAGCACAAGACTCCTGGAATCGATCAAGAAACACAGTGACATCTTGGGGTATAAAATCAACATCCACAAATCAGGAGCTTTAGTATATACCACTAATAACCAAGTTGAGAACATAATAAAATATATATTTCCCTTCACAGAAGCTTCAACAAAAATGAAATGCCTAGAAACATACCCAACAAAAGACATAAAGGACCTCTAATAAGAGAATTATGAAACTTTAAGAAAAGAAGGAGCAGAAGACATCAACAAATGGAAGTACATACCATGCTCTTTACTGGGAAGAATCAAAATTGTTAAAATGTATATCCTACCAAAAGGTAAATACAGAGTCAACGCGATCCTCATTAAAATACCAACATCATACTCTGAAGAACTGGGAAAAATACTTCCTTGTTTTGTATGGAACCAACAAAAATCTTGTACTGCCAAGGCAATGTTTAGTAATAAAAATGAACTCTACCAGACTTTAGGTTACATTACATGTTCACAGTGACCAAAACGGCATATTGGCACAAAAATAGAGACATAGACATATGGAACCAAAGGAAAACCAAGTGGTGAAACCAGTCTGTTATAGCCATCTGACCTTTGATAAACCAAACAAAATCATATACTCTGGAAAAGAACCCCTATTCAATAAATGGCACTGGGAGAACTGGGTAATCCCATGAAATTGGACCCCCGTCTGTCACCACTTATGAAAATTAACTCAAGATGGATAAAAAAAATTAGATCTAAGACATGAAATGATAAAAATCCTAGAAGAAAGCATGCAGAAAATTCTTGAAGATGTGGGCCTGGGAAAATATTTTATGAAGACGACTTCAGAGACAAACACAAAACAACAACTAGGACTTAAGCTGAAAAGCTTCTGCACAGCTAAGGACACAACAATTAAAACAGACAACCTTCAGAGTGGGAAAAGATATTTGCATATCATGAATGTGACAAAGCTTAATAACTGGGATCTGTAGAGAACTCAAATTCATCAATTAAAAAGAGTGAACAATCCTGTCTACCAGTGGCCAAGAGACATGAGCAGAACTTCTCCTGAGGAAGACAGACTAATGGCTAACAAACATGAAAAAGTGCGCATCATCCCTAATTATCAGCAAAAAGTAAATCAAAACCACCTTGATAGATCACTTAACCCCAGTGAGAACAGCCCACATCACAAAGTCCCAGAGCTGCAGATGCTGGCACGGGTGTGGGGAGAGAGGCACACTTTTAGACTCTTGGTGGGACTGCAAACTAATACAGTCTTTTTGGAAAGAAGTGTGGAGAATTCTCAATAGACTCAAATTAGACCTCCCAATTGATCCTACAATCTCTCTACTAGCCATCTACTCAGAAGAAAAAAGTAATTTAATCATAAGAACATTTATGCTAGATGGTTTATTGCAGCCGAATTTACAATTGCCAACATGTGGAAATAACCTAATTAGCCCATCAACTCAGGCGTGGATTAACAAGCTGTGGTATCTGTACAACCTGGAGTAGTATTCAGCTATAAAAAAGATGTAATCTTTTGTATTAACTTGAATGAGATGAAACACATTCTTCTAAGTATCCCATAATTGGAAAAGCAAGTATCCAGTGTATTCAATTGTATTATGATGCTAGCAGATGATCTAATAGAGGCAAATAGGAGAAAAACTTAGTTCTATTCAAGTTTGGGGGGAGGGGTAAGAAAAGACAGGGCAGTGGAAGCAGATTGGTCCCTTAAGTGAACCCACTTCAGGGACACAAAGTAGGGGTGTATGGCAAACCTTCTTGGTGTGGGAAGCAATAGAGGGACTTTACATAAAAAATTCAAAAATTGTGACCTGGTTGTTTGTACACACAATAGCTTAAAATTAAAAAAAAATAAATTAAAATAGCAGGCTCAGGCAAGAGAATCACTTAAGCCTCAGAGTTTAAGGTTGCTGTGACCCCACGGCACCCTGGATGACATAGTGAGACTGTCTCAAAAAAAAAAAAAGGAAGAAAGAAAAAGAAAAGAAAAAAGAACATAACAGTACTTTGGAAATTACAGTAAATACACCTTTATTTTAATCTAAGTTTTTTTGATATCAGTATTTGCTTCTTCTGAGAGGGAAATATTTAACTCAATAAATTTCTTATTACATATAACAACTGATTCAAATATTAGTTCCTTGAATAACCCTGCATTGTAAAATAACACATGAAGGTCAAGGTATGTTAGAAGAAAAGAATGTTTCATTTATTTTTAAATGTCCACTCTATCAAAGACAAAGCTGTTAAATGGATGATATCTGAGAGAGCCTTTGCTCTCCCCCTCTGCCCCGCTTCGTGACCAGGGTCCCCAACAAACGCTGGGCACTCTCCTTCCCGCCGGCACACACCCTGTCCCTTCACACATGTTACTTTGTGCCAGAAATGCCCTTGCTGATGGGAGGAGAGTGTATTTTCTAGGTGTTATGGGTGCTCAGTTCTAGACACGCTTAGAGATGTAAAGACAGTGCAGCATAAAAAGGCTGACGTGGCAGCATGGAAGAAAGCTATAAATGCACGTGGGGGAGACAATTAGTTCTCCAAATGGAAATACAATAGCTTTGGAGAAACTACTTAATAGAAAAAGTGGGAGGGCTTCAAGCAGGAAAATAACTTCTGAAAGGCACTGCCCCACGTAAAGAAGCAGTGATGTGGAATCAAAGGTGCTGATCATGACAAGCTAAGGTCAGCAGTGAGGAGAGACAGGAAAATTAAGGAAGGTTATAAAATAAATGGGTCCCTAGGTGCAAAGGAAAGTATCAAGTTGCTTGAAACTAAATATTTATCTGTATGCTTCTATCCATCATGAGACTCCTTAACAGAATATTATTTAAGGACCCTTTTGAGATAGTTAAATGATGGTATTCATTTGTTAATTAAAAAAAAATATGACATGTACAGTGAGGGAGAACTGTGATACTTTCCAAAAATATGTTTTTTATTGGCTGGGGACAGGAACAAACGTTTCTGGCTTCACAGTATGACTGCCCCTTGCCCTGTGTCATCTCAGAGCCATCGCTTGTGAAAATTTTGGCAAACTCTAATCCCCAGCTTCATCATTCATGTGGGTGCAATGAGGCACATGACGCTGGATGTAAAAACGTTCACCTCTCAATAACCTCCAAAGCCAGATCAGGTTTTTCAAATCCCTTTGTCCCAGCAAGAATAATTGTCAAACACAAAAGATAATTGGATGAATAGCTATTAAGAGTTTTATTTGATATATTGCTAAGTGTACTAGTGGAACTTACATTTCATTTTATCCTTAGTCCGTCTGGTTCAAAAAATAGGAAGTATGCTGCGTCCCCATATAATGGCAGGAAATGTTTTTCTTGTGTGTAGGATTTCCAGGGAAGTCTCTGCAGAAAACTGATCCTAGTTGTGAGGTCTTCACATTTCAGCAGATTTGTGGAAGTCTTCCAGTTCAGAAAGGAAGATGGCAAAGTCTCAGTAACTTAAGTATATTTACTTTATGATTAAAAGTTCAACTCCCCTAAATTTTTATCCAGGAGCATATCATGTACCTTAGCGCAAACAGAGTGTTCACCAAAACATGACACTTCCTTTACTCAGTCACCACTTCTGCTCAACTTATAAAAAGATAAAAAAAGGCAATTTTAGTGCATACCCTACATACATAAATAACATTTCCACCATTTGCATGGTAATTTGTTAGAGCTATATTTTCACAGCTGCAAGACAGTGAAAATGTATAGAAACATTTGAGCCATTACAGCGTTTATCTTTCCCATACACACATTTTCTCTCTTACTATTTGTCTATACACCCACACACACATACACACATATACATGTATGTAGTTTTTCCATTATGTTATTAATTCTATTTAATTCTACTTGGTTATATGAGAGAACCACTGGGATAAAATATAAAATATTCTAACATTGGCAGTGCTTGCCATGGAAAGTAAAACTCTTACATGAAAAATGAACATACTAAGAGCAATGTTCTTGTAATACCCCCGACCATCATCTCAAAATAGCTGCTTCAAGGCAGCTCGCTAGTGGGAAGCAGGCGGGGCCATCAATGAGAAGCAGAGTGAGAGCTTCAGCACAGTCCTGACAAGGGAAAAGTAAATCTCTCCTCCATCTCCTTTCTTATCAGGTTTACTTTCTACTTATTAATACCTAGAAAGCCTTTTTTACAGAGTGATACTTTCTTTTGAGAAGATTTTTGGATATAAGCTTAAGTTCTTCAGAAGAAAAGTAGAGACTAGCAGAAAACATAGTGGAGTAAACTTGTGTACACTTAATAGTTTATATTTTGCAAAAGCTATAACAAAGATTCCCAGATGTACTTATACCGTGTCCATGTGTATTTATTTATATATGCTATATATGTGTGCATGTACATTGAAATGTCCCCATTTACCTATATATTTGACTATCTGGTTTGTACACACAAGTCAAATATTCAACAAGTAGTTTTGTGTAATTTTTTTTTCAACAACTAGATTTTTGACTAAGGAGGGAAGACTTGTGTTGAAGTTATTGAGAAATCATATGAGTAATTGCATGGTTTGTCACCATATATAATGGACTTTTTTGATGATTTAGGTAGGGATTTTGTTTTTCTTTTTTTTTGAGACAGAGACTCATTCTGTAGAGTTCAATGGTGTCATCATAGCTCTCAGAAAACTCAAATTCCCAGGCTCAAGCGAACTTCTTGCCTCAGCCTCCCACGTAGTTGGGACTACGAGCACCTACCACAACTCCAGGTTAATTTTTCTATTTTTTGGTAAAGACAGTGTCTCCCTCATCTCAGGCTGGTCTCGAATTCCTGAGCGTAAGCACTTCTCCTCCCTCTTCCTACCAGAGTGCTAGCTGACAGGTGTGAATCACTGTACCCCATCCCAATCTGAAGGAGTATTTGAGGAGAGTTGTGCATCAATTCCATTTATTCCTACCTGGCTGACGCAGAACCAGACTTCCTGGAAAGCTGATATAATACTCTAGAAGAAAGAGACTGAGGCTTGGAATCAAGCAAATTTATTCAAATCTCCTCTACTCTTTTAATTTGTTTGCAAACATGGGGAAGATCCTTGTGTTCTATCCCAAAGTCTAAATAAGTAAAAAGAAAAAAAAAATGACAGAATTGTAAAGTACCATAAGTATGGTTATATTCCAAGCATGGAGCTTCAGAAACTGCAGGGCCTTAGAATGTAAGAAAACCTTTCAATGTTTTTGTTTTTAGGGATCTCTAAAAATGATTGCGGGCAGTACCCAAGTTATGGATGATCTGACTTACAGTGTTCCCTACATAGAAAAGGGCTCCCAAAGCTCCCCACATGGATAATTGATAATTAAATAATTACACTAACAATTCAGGAACTATTTTTTCTGGTTATGTTAACAAATCTGCATGGTGCAGACTCAAGTCATTCATTGGTGAGACATCTTTAGGCTATCGGCTGGTCTCACTGTTTACGAAGTTGGTTACCCAAAGCATCACGTTTGTTTTAACTTTTTATTTATTTATTTATTTATTTATTTATTTATTTATTTCAAACAAGAGTAGGTCTATTATAGAATACTTTGACTCTGAGGCTCAGTATGAAGTCATCAGTTAACTTCTTATTTCTTTTTCCAAAGTCTCAAAAAATAGACAAATAATATTATATAAATAAAAGTAAAAGAGAGTTCCAAAAAACAGATCATGCCAAATCTTATAGACAATAGAAAAAGAAGAAATATTTCAAAATTGTTCTGCTTGATCTGGATACACCTGATATTGAAATTGAAGAAAATATATTGTTATAAAGGGAAATTACAAACATATTTCACTTATAAATGAGGATGCAATATCCTAAACAACATATTGACAAGTTGAATTAAAAATAAATGTTTAAGTTATGTACTTTGGTCAAAATCAAATCCAATTTATGTGAGAATAAGTCACTATTTTCTTTCCTTTTTTTTGTTTTTGTTTTCTTTCCCTCACCCCCTCCCTCCTTCTCTCTCTGTCTGCTCTCTCCTTCCCCCATGCTGTGTCTTTGTCACTAATTGTCCTCAAATCAAAGTTGAATACATAGGATTCATGCGTCTCCATTCCTGTGATATTTCACTAAGAATAATGTGTTCCACCTCCATCCAAGTTAGTACAAATGCTGCAAAGTCTCCATTGTTTTTGATGGCTGAGTAATATTCCCTTGTATACATATACCATAGCTTACCAATCCATTTCTGGGCTGAAGGACATTTAGGCTGTTTCCACATTTTAGCAATTTTAAATTGGGCTGCAATAAACAGCCTAGAACAAGTGTCTTTACAATAAAAGTTTTTTTTTTTCTTCTGGATAGATGCCCGGTAATGGGATTGCAGGATCAAATGGGAGGTCTAGGTTGAGTTCTTTGAGGTTTCTCCATACTTCCTTCCCAAAGGTTGTATTAGTTTGCAGTCCCACCAGCAGTGTAAAAGTGTTCCTTTCTTTCCACATCCGCACTAGCATCTGCAATTTTGAGATTTTGTGATATTCTCGCTGGAGTTAGATGATATCTCAGGGTGGTTTTAATTTGCCTTTCTCGAATACTTAGGGATGATGAGCATTTTTTCAAGTGTTTAAATGTCTATACTTCCCAGAGCAATTTACCGATTCAATGCCATCCCTATTAAAATACCAACATTCTACTTTCAAGACCTTGAAAAAGTGATTCTGTGCTTTGTATGGAACCAGAGAAAACCCTGTTAGCTAAGGCAGTTCTTAGTAATAAAACAAAGCCGAGGGTATCACCATACTAGATTTTAGGCTGTATTATAAGGCCATAGTGGTCAAGACAGCATGGTACTGTTTTAACTTTTTAAATTCAATTTTATAAGTCTGTGTTTATCCTAATGACCATGCCTCCAAAATGAAAGTCGCCTGCAAACTCAGGTGAGCCTCAGTGAAGAGAAAAGTGATTACATTTGAAAGGAAAGTAGAAAAAATTAAGCATTCAGAGAAAGGCCCAAAGCTGTCATTTGTTAGGAAAGCATTAGGCTTCACTTGCACAACCATTGGAACAATTATATGGGATAAAGTGAGAATAAAGTAAAAAGTAAAAGGTAGTTCTCCAATAAAAGCATTAATTATTATTAAGCACTGTAATGGATTAATTATTAAAATGGAAAGGTCATTATTGATTTGTTTAGAAGATGAAATAAGTATAACATGCTTATTAGCCTAGTGTTGATACAACTTTAGGAGAATGTTAACCTTATTCTATTTTGAAATTTCTCCTATTTAAACTTTTTGTATGACTTTATTCTTATATTTAAGTTAAGAGAAAGAGCACAGTAGTTTCTGTAACCAATTATTACAGTACAGGATTTTACTATGATTATTATTACAGAATTATACTATACAGATGTCCAAATAGTTCGTGTGTAATTTAACTATTTTAAATTGCTAGCCCAATCCTGTATTAAACATTAGTTTTCAGAATGGCCCAGATGATAAAACAAAGCAATAGGCCTCCACACAGGAAGATGAGCAGAATTCCTCCCTACGTACCAATTCCTTCATGAGTGTGAAAGCCTTGAACTCCCCCGTGTAGGGGTGCAGGCTGACTGACTGGTTAAAAAAGTACAAGTCAAGTATTTTCCGCCTTTAGGAAGCACGTCCAACCTGCATGGACAAATCTGGCCTCAGGGTGAAGGGCTGCAAACTACTGCTTTTATCTTCTTCGCAACTTGTATACCCACCTCTTTCCCACCCCCACTAGTTCATGTACTGCCTCACCTTCAGGCCACCGTCTCTTACCAGGACTATCATTTCATTGTCTGAAGAGGTCTAGGTAGGTCTAGGTGCTTAATTTTCCAAAATTTGGCAGACAAACCTTTCCAAAAATAATAACAACATCAAGAATGAAAATACAATCCACGCTATGTTGCAACTTCACACTGTCCAGTTGCTTCTTGTTGTCAGCTAGACGAAGGGAAAACCTGTTGCACAGGATGACGTGCTGACCGTAATCCGTCCCCAGCTAACTCTCTAGAGTCACCATCTAGTCCTTCTCCTGTACACCCATGACGTCAGTCAAGGGGAACTACTTGCTCACCACAAGTTACTTGCATTTTGTAATTATGCCTAGAATAATACCAAGGTATGACAAGTCCAGAAAACTACCCTTCAGCTTTTCATGTCAAACAAAATTAGCCACTCATTTTTTTGTGAACTAAACACATCTCATAAAAACTTTTAAAATGCTTTATTTTACATGGTAAAAACTATTACATTTGTATATTCTCTAAGCGCTCTTGGACAGCATGCTAAGTAAGGCCTAATTTATAGGCCTTTTCTATCCGTTTATCTCTGTCTTAGCTACCGGCTAATGCTGCTTCTTCAAAGGATAAAAACAAAAATAAATACTTGGCTAAAGACTAAATAGGAAAATGGCTACAAGTAAGGACTCTGTTTTGAATATTTGTTCACCCTCATATTGGGTCGACTTCTTCCTAAAGCTGCTCAGACTCTCTCTGCTTGAGTTCTTTGATTTGTCAAATGGAGATAAACAAAGTGCTTCACTCATAAGATCGCTGTGATAGTTAAATTACGATCTAAAGGCGGCCATCGGAAGTGGCTCATGAGGAGCCCCGCGTGTGTCTGCGCTCATTATCAAAGTATGGACATGTGAACATACAATTTGGTTCTTCTAGCAGATCTTTAGATTCTTCATGTTCTTTTAAAATATGGTTCTCCTTAGCAAAGTGTCTCTAGAATGGAAGAAAAAGTATCCAATGTATACATCCCTATTATGAGGCAAATTTATAACGAGTGCTTTCTTAAGGTAGCAGTGACCCAGCTCGAAGGAGCCTATGAGGGATCCAGAGCAGAACTCATCTCAGGAAATTGTCCACCTTCTGCGTTTTCAGCCGTTCTTCATGAAAGAATTTCGTGTAAAAGAACTTGGTGAAAGTGACGTGCAGATGATGGAGAATCCTTGAGAACCCAGACTCTATTTTTCCTGTTTGCTTTTAAGAATTTTTCTTAGCTCCCATCTATTGAAGGGTGAATAATAATAATAGTAATAATAATAATAATAATAATAATAATAATAATAAAGTGATGCTACTGAATCCACCCCCGGATTAGGAAAAAGAAAATCTTGATTTGTTTTAATGGCTGTTGAAATGATTGTGAGAACCGACAGACCTTGGATGCTGATTTGAGTGGGATGTCATACCTGTCGAGTGCTGGCAATGAGTCGATGGCAGGGACATAAATGCAAACAAGACACCAGGTGGCCCCAGAGCATTTACAGTCTGGAAGGGGGAATAACATGCCAACACAAATAGCTCTGCATCCTGTAATTCACGGGAAGAGGAGAGGTGTCGTAAGAGAGGTGTGTAGCACGGTAGCTGTTCGGACTTGGGTCAGGTTGGGTTTGGACAGCCGTGAGGGGAGGAGTTCAGAGAAGACTTCATGAAGGAGATAGCATCTGAGCTGCCATCAAAGGTAAACAGCACCTGTCTAAGCTGAGAGGGTGGGAAGGAGAGATTTCCAATGGAGAGATTTAGCACAAGAAAAGGCAACAGGGTCTCATGCCTTATAAAGGAAGCAATTTATTCAATCATCTAGAATAAGAAAGTAGTGGGATGTGTGTGAGATTCAGCAATTGTCCTCAGCTGATTTCTTATAAGATTCCTGTGTCGCTGGGAAACACTCCATCCTTGAAGGCTCACTTCCCTTGTTTCCTAAGACTTAGGACTGGCCCACCCAGAATCAATCCCATTTAGGAGGATGTGGGATGGAAAATGATTGGTTTTGAACATTCAGTATCCTAACATTCTGTTTTCCTAACAGCATCCCCCATTTATTTGGGCAAACACCTCTTCCCTAATGTGAGTGGGATGTAACATGGCATGGGGTTGGCTCTATTCTTTAGCTCCTCAGGTCCTAAAACCACTGGGCTTTGGACCGGAATGACATCACTGGCTCTTAGGGGTTTCCAGCCTGCTGGCTCATCCTGAAGATCTTGGAACTTGCCAGCCCCCGTGGTTGTGTGAGCCAACTCCTTATAATAAACCTTTTTACTGGATATATCAACTCCTTATAATAAACCTTTTTACTGGATATATATATCTGCTTTTGGTTAGGTGTCTCTGGAGAACCGTAATACAGTTTGTGAGAAATGCCCACATTTCCATGACCATTGCCCCCATTTGCACAATTCCGGACATCAGCCCTTCTCCCGTTCTTGCTTCATTCCTGAGCTTCCTAAGGGGGTTACATCTCACCTGGCTGTGCAGTCTTCTCTTAGGCTCCATTCATTGTCATCTGCTTCGGACAAACCAAGACCTTACGGCAGGTGCTCCTGCTACCCACAGGCACCCAGTCCCAGTGTTCTCAAAGACTTACCACTTAAGTCTTTCTCTCACAAAGTCCCTCAAGAAGTAGCACCTTTAGCTTCTTCCTACAGCCTTTTAGTGTGGGGCTCAGACTTGGTCAGGAAACGGGCTCAGAGCGGACCCTCTATGGCAGTGATTTTCAACCTGTGTGCCATGAAAATTCTTAAAGGTCATTAATTAAATTATTTTCAAAAGAAGTTTAAAGCACAGTAAGTATATTTTTTACTCTTTGTTTTTTTTTGAGACAGAGCCTCAAGCTGTCACTCTGGATAGAGTGCCGTGGCATCACAGCTCACAGCAACCTCCAATTCCTGTGCTTAAGCGAGTCTCTTGCCTCCGCCTCCCAGGTAGCTGGGACTACAGGTGCCCGCCACAATGCCCGGCCATTTTTTGGTTGCAGCTGTCATTGTTGTTTGGCGGGCCCTGGCTGGATTCGAACCCGCCAGCTCAGGTGTACGTGGCTGGCGCCTTAGCCCATTGAGCCACAGGCGCCGAGCCTTTACTCTTTGTTTTTGATCAACCTAATTGAAGTGCGCCAGGGAAGTTTAACTACAGGTTCAAGTGTGCCACGAGATAAAAAGGTTGAAAAACACTGCTCTATGGCCGAGTTCATTTTGCTTTCTCTCCATCTCTGCTTTGCTGCTGGTTCCATTCCTCCAGATGAAAACATCCTTGGGGGGCAGCCACTTAGTCCTCATTTTAGCTCACCTGTAACCCTGGTTCAAGTCCCTTGTGTGGTTGGAACTCAATATATATCAGTCCTCTTTCCCTTGGGTTTAGAAGTGGGCTCTAAAAGTGGGTTCACCTCTAATGAGGTGAATTGCAACTTTAGAAGAGGCAGTGTCAAGATAAGAATATAGTCAGCCTTGCTCCTTTTAGGAGTATGTTCAAGACCAGATCTGGTTATGCAGTCTGGGGAACATTTTTCTTTTCTGAATCTTCTGAGCGTATTTTTGGATAGAACCCTCTAACTCTAAGAACATAATGTAATTGTTTTATGGCAGTATATTTTCAAAGTCAGCGTTAGTGATATTCAAAATAGAAGATGTTAGCTTTGACCCTAAGAAACTGTTTTTGTAAGTAAAAAATGGCTAAATCCTATCAATCCCATGTGGTTCAATCTAAGAAAGAATCATTTGTAAGCGGGCCAGTTTAATTCTGTCATTTCCGTAAGGAAAAAGAACAGGATGGGTTGGAAGCAAAATTATATCTAGGATGCTATTTTAGGTCCCTGAGTCTCTTCCCTTCCCCCATTCCACAGCTTCCCCAGCCCCATATCCCTCCTGCCATAACGCTGCTTTCCCAAAACCCTGACATAGTTGTCTGATCTGCTCAGAGTGGCCGAGTCCTAACATCACGTCTCATTCCTATCTCATAGGTCAGTCTTCAGCCCGAGAAGGGTAGTGATGGATGAAACTCTTCTCACACTTAGGATGTGAACGACTGACAGCTTGTGTAACATTTTGTGCTATCATTAGTGCTATTCACAAATAATTGAATTTTCCTCTCTTCTTGGGCATATTTTTGGTCATCCCTCCAGTTTGATTTATTTATTTTTTTATTCTTTTTTGAGTTCCTCTTGAAGCTAGAGGTAGTCATATGCCTTGATGTAGCCAGGGAAATGTGGATGGAAATGATAAACGCCACTGTTGGGGGGAAGCTTTGAGTGTGCTCTTTATAATATTCTTTCATCAATAGTGGTGGTTGTACACCCCTGCTAAAATGATGGCTCTGTCTGCTTGGACTTCCTGAGCAGAAACCAAACCAACTCACTACTCCTGTCCCAGCCAATGAGGGTTGAGGGATGGGAGCGGGTGATGTAATGTGCACAGTTATTCAGCAACCCAAGATCCTTCCACAAAATGATTTCCCTAGGGCAGAGTTTGGAAAATAGCACCCTGTGGGTCAAACTTGGTCTGTATTTGTAAATAAAGGTTTTTTTTGTTTGTTTGTTTTTTGTTTTTTTGAGACAGAGTCTAACTCTGTTGCCATGGGTAGAGTGCTGTGGTGTCATCATAGCTCACAGTAACCTCCAACTCTTGGGCTCAAACAATCCTCTTGCCTCAGTTTTTCTATTTTAAGTAGTGTGATAAACTGCATTCCCCCTAAAGAACCCAGGTTTTTCTCAGCCTGTTTTAGCTTTAGTCCTCCGCATGCTCCCCCTGGTTAATTTCAAAGGCAGGTTTCAGAGTAGAACAGGGAAGTTCTCCGAGTCCCCCAACTCCCTAGCAATGGTAGCAATGGCTGAATACAATAATGAGAAATTTACCCTAACCTCCCTAGCAATGGGCAAACAATGGTGAAAACATTACCTGTACAAAGTTCCCAGGCTACTGTATTTCCAAAGCTATTTCTGTGCCAACTGTTGTGATATATGCCAGGCAGTCGCCATGCTGTAGCCCCCTGACTGTAACCCTGCCCCCCCAGCTAACAGCCACGTCTTGCCTTTGTTTTTGCTTGCTTGCATGGCAACGAAAAGGGTATAAAATGCTACCTGCCTCTCTCTCTGGGGCCATTTGCCTTTTTAGCAGTGGCCCCCTGCGCAGGAGTAAATAAAATCACCTCTGATTTGTACCCAAAGTGGGGGTCCGTATTTTACTTACAGGTGGCTATAGTTACAACAGTTGAGAGGAGATCTCAAGTCTGCTCAGGCTGGTCTCAAACTCCTGCACTCAAGCAATCCACCTGCCTGGGCCTCCCAGAGTTCTATGATTATAGACGTGAGCCACTGCCTGGCAGTAGATAAAGTCTTATTGGAATTGCCATGCTCATTCATTTATGTATTGTCAATGGCTGCTTTCCTACAGAGTTGAGTGGCCATAATAAAGACTATATAGCCCCCAAACCTAAAATACTTGTTATCTAGCCCTTTATAGAAAAATTTTGTTGGCATTTGCCCCAGGACCTTGGAGTTTTCCCCTGGATACTCTGAGTCTGGCTGGCAGATGAAGGAAGAAAAGGAACAATGGAACATTTTGTAGCTTAGTCTTGAAAGTGGAGTGTGACAAAGACTTCTCTTTTGACCATAACTTGATTCAAGGTGCCTCTGATTCCTGCTCTGAACTAGGCCTGACTTTGGGCTTACCTCTAGAATCTAGTTTCAGCAAGAATCCTGCTAAGTCAGTTTAATGAAAAATCTCCACCCTGGGTATCTGACCATCCTCAATATCTTTTCACCCTGGCCTGCCTTCAATAACAATTCCGCTGAGTTGGTCTGGCAAGAAATCCCCTTATTGCTTGTATTTTTTCCTAGTAATCTTCCATCCCGCTGGCTCCCACCCATCCTTCCTGCTTCTTGGCTATAAATTCCCACTTGTCCATGCTGTCTTCAGGGTGAGGGTGAGATGTCTCCCATCTCTTTCCCCCATTGCAGTGGTTTCTGCACCTACCATGATGGCGCCCCATTCAATAAAATCTTCTTGCCATCTTTAATGAGTATCATGAATAATTTTTTTTGTTAACAAGTATATGACTTTGATGCAAATTCCAAGGGCCAGTGACCAGCCGCATGTCATCATGAGGATCCTGGGATCTATAGTCTAGCTATGTAGCCAGGAGGAAAAGGCAGATTGTTTGGTGAAGAATCTCAGCCACATCTGCCTATGTGTGTGGTTCAGCTGCTGTGTTCTCTCTCCAGTCAGCCCTGTTGAAAATGAGGAATGTTTCTTATGCTCTCTCACTAAACTTCCTTGCTCTGATTGGTTATAGTAGCAGAGATTCATTCCTCAATCCTTTGCTCACTCAGGGATTACCCACACATACAGTCCACAGGGAGCAACGTTGGGTAGGGTCTAGCTGAACCGTAGACAGCTATCTGCTCTGAAGACTGCACCATTGTTAAAGCACATTCTGTGTTACCGTACAAGAAACTCTAATCTGGCACTGGAAATGTTTTGATCTCATATTCAGAATGCAGAACATAATGGTATCAATCTCCGAAAATCAAATGAAATCTTGTGGGAGTAGGATAGGTCCAATGAATAAAATTATATAAAACAATTTCATACTTGACATTTACTGAGAGGGGCTTAACTTTTCCTACATGTTTTAGTCTGTTCAGCTGGTATTATTTATTCATATCTCTTTCCCCATTTGGTTCACAATTTATCTTTTGGGAGCCCAGAATTAAACTGTAAAAATGTATATATGCTAGATACCGTTTTATGTTCCATCAATGGAGAAGTCATCAAAGTCTCTAACAGAATAAGATTCAGCCTATTACAGGGGTGATTTAGCTGAAATAAAATGTAATACTTAACTCAGAGAAGCTGGAAAAAACGAGACTTAGGAATATAGAATTGAATAATCAGTTGGTGAAATGACAATGGTTTTTCGGGTCAATCTCCCAGCTGAAAGAGTATCAGGACATCAAGATTACGAATGACCAGAACCAAACAAGGATTCATGACAGCCCAGTTGGACAAGATTGGCTTCTGATTCCAAGATAACAGATTGTTCCCTAAGGCTGACAGACTTAAAGGAATTCAGTGTCCTGTGGCAACTCCATTTTTTTTGCATGATTATATTTTGCGATGGAGAAAGAATTAGTATGCACCAAATTAAAAACAAACCAACTCCAGAGAATAGGGCAGATTCTGACAAAGACTACTGTGGGTAGACATTTACTCAGCTATTACATAAGATGAGGGGATGGTCACGCAGAAAACAGGGATGAGAATCCTAGGAGAGACAGTGTTTGGGAAGGGAAGTTAAAAGAAGAAAAATCTGGCCGGGTGTGGTGGCTCACACCTGTAATCCTAGCACTCTGGAAGTTTGAGACCAGCCTGGGAAGAGCAAGACTCTGTCTCTGCTAAAAATAGAAAAACTAGCTGGGCCTTGTGGTGGGCACCTGTAATCCTGGCTACTCAGGAGGCTGAGGCAGGATGCTCTTTTGAGCCCAAGAGTTTGAGGTTGCTATGAGCTATGATGCCACTGCACTCTACCCAGGGGTGACAGAGTGAGACTCTGTCTCAAAAAAAAAAAAAATTTAGAAAAGCTGGACACAGTGGCTCATGCCTGTGATCCTAGCGCTCTGGGAGGCTGAGGCAGGTGGATTGCCTGAGCTCAGGAGTTTGAAACCAGCCTGAGCAAGAGCGAGACCCCATCTCTAAGAATAGAAAAACTGGCCAGGTGTTGGGGCAGCGACTGTAGTCCCAGCAACTTGGGAGGCTAAGGCAAGAGACTCGCTTTAGCCCAAGAGTTTGAGGTTGCTGTGAGCTATGATGCTATGGTAATCTACTGAGGGAAATCAAGTGAGACTCTGTCTGGGAAAAAAAAAAACTAAAAAAAATAAAGAAGGCAAATCCACAAGTGGATATGAAAAGCAAAGATCAGTGTATTAGTTTCTTATACACCTAGAATCATTACACAAAATGCAAAAGATGGACCTCCAGTAGGAATGATAATGACAACAATGAACAATACCAGTTGTTCTCAGAACTCTACATGTATTGTCTTCTTAGTTCTCACAATGATCCTACTGTGTGCAGTTAACCAGCTCCACTTTACAGGTAAGAAAGTTGAGGCATAGCAAGGCCGAGGTGGAATTGAGATACAGCCCACTAAAGTACAGGAAGGAGAGCCTTGATTCTGTGGGAGATCTCAGGTGGAGCCAGAGCAGATCTAGCTGTCACCCAGGGTGATTTGGGGTACAGGGAAGACTTTCTTGGCTGAAGCCTTCCTCACTTTTGGGTTCTCCTACTCATTTGAGACTATCTGAAATTTTACAGTAGAAACTTATTCCCTGAGGCAAAGACTTAGATCCCTGCCCATTTGAAAGGGATGTTGAACACTCAGGCATAAACTGTGTGCATCTGTGTTCAGGAATTCTCCATTGAAGTCTTCACATGTATTGACCGGGCAATAAAGAATAATAATTTACCATTTCCACCTGCTGAAATTGTCTTGAGAGAGGGGTATCTTGGGCGATCATAGGTAAAAATATTTTTGTACATAAACAGAAATATTATATAATTATAAGTCTAGAGACAGTAGTAGATTGTCATCATTAAAGTCACAGCCAGGCTGCTCATGTTCAACTTTTAGCTCTGCCCTCTTAGCCGGTGATCAGGGATGGATTACTCAAACTTCACTGTGCCTTGGTTTCCTCATCTATAAAATAGGGGTGATAATAATCATTTCTACTTCGTAGAGCTCTTATGAGGATAAATGTGTTAATATGTGCTTGAAAACAGTGCCTGGAACATAATAAGTGTATGTAAACACTTGCTTTTTTATTACATATGTATTATAGATGAGATGAATAATACATGAAATGCTGCTTTACCTTTTGTTGGTGGACACAGGGAGAAGATGCTAGAAAGTGAACACTAGGCAGGGAAATGGAAAAATCATTCATATGTAGATACTATTGCTAGGGATGCTTTTGGTTATTCTGAAACTTGATGTCATTGGTGCCCAGAGGTACTTGCCAGGACCTCAAAAGGACAAATCTGTCACTCTAACATGTTTCTTTTCATCTTTGTTCAATACATTATGGAATTAAAAATATTTTAAAATATATATAATATGAAATTTACCATCTTAACCGTTTTAAGTGTATAGTTAATAGTGTTAAGTAATTCAGGTTGTTGGACAACAAATCTCCAGAACTTTCTTCATGTTGTGTAACTGAAACTCTAAACCCACTAAATAAGCTACTATTCTCCCCTCGCCCCAGCCTCTGGCAATCCCATTTTACCTTCTGTCTTTATGAATTTGACTCCTCTAGGTACCTCGTGTAAGTAAAATCATGTAACGTTAGTCTTTTTGTGACTAGATTATCTCCCTTGGTACAATGTCCTGGAGTTAGTACAAGTGGCGGAGTGGCATTTCACTGCCCATTCACCTTACTTGGGCGCTCGGGTTGGTTTCTATTTTTTGGCTATTGTGAAAAGGGCTGCAATGAGCATGGGTGTGCAAATATCCCTTTGAGACCCTGTTTTCGACTCTTTTAGATAAAAATATCACAGAATTTTGTGCTGCCTAAGAAAAAGTTCAAAATATACTTTTCCTCTGTGCCACTAGGCCACCAGACTGCCTTTAGGGTTTTCCTTTCCTTACCGAGACTGGAGTGGAACAAGTTTGAGTGTCCCTGATGTCGGCTTAATGTTCTCTGGTCATTGGTTGATGACAGAACCTCATGAGGATGTGAATTGTTGATAAAAGAAAATTTAGCACTTAGCATGGTGGCTCCCGGCTGTAATCTTAGCACTCTGGGAGACGGAGGTGGGTGGATTGCCTGAGTTCACGAGTTTGAGACCAGCCCAAGCAAGAGTGAGACCCCATCTCTAAAAAATACCTGGGTGTTGTGGTGGGGGTCTGTAGTCCCAGCTACTTGGGAGGCTGAGGCAAGAGGATCGGTTGAGCCTAAGAGTTTGAGGTTGCTGTGAGCTGTGACGCTATGGTACTCTACTCAGGGTTACCAAGTGAGACTCTCTCTCCAAAATAAGAAAAAAAAATTAGCTTCTCCTCTCCCAGACAAGTTAGCTAAGTTTGTGGGAACATCTTTGCCCTCCTCAGCCCTTTTCCACTCTGTAGTGGGGAGCCTGCCGCCACTGTGGAGTTGGGGAGTTTCACATCCCTGCCTGCAGTTGAACGGAAGCAGTGGGATAGCAGTCCCAGACACTAAGTCCAATAGGTGTCCCCTAAAATGAGTTGGGGCACAAAGTAAGAAAGTGTGGTGGTGCTCCTGTGTCCTCAGTACCAGAGTTCAAATCTTCCCTCCCAGAAGTATCTTTGTTTTGTCCTTTTTTTTTTTTTTTTGAGATGGTCTTACTTGGTCACCCTTTGTAAAGTGCTATGTCATCATAGACCACAGCAACCTCCAACTCTTGGGCTCCAGTGATCCTCTTGCTTCAGTTTTTCATTTTTTGTACAGACGGGGGTCTCACTCTTGTTCAGGCTGGTGTTGAACTGGTGAGTTCAAGTGATCTACCTGTGTAGACCTTCCAGAGTACTATTACAGGTGTGAGCCACTGTGCTCCACCATGTCTTTTTAAATTTTTTTTAAGACAGAGTCTAGCTCTGTTGCTGGGCTAGAGTGTGGTGGTGGCATCATAGCTCACAGCTCAAACTCCTGGGTTCAAGTGATTCTCCTACCTCAGCCTCCCAAGTAGCCGCCACAATGCCCAGCTAATTTTTCTATTTTTAGTAGAGATAGAGTCTCACTCTTGCTTAGGCTTATCTCGAATTCCTGACCTTAAGTGATTCTCCCACCTTGGCCTTCCAGAGTGCTGGGATTATAGGTGTGAGCTATTATGGCCGGTCCCAAAAATATCGAATGAGCAAAACAATCTCATATCCTAGTCACCTAGCCATTCTGGTGGCTGTCTGGTCTCCTGTTTCCATCACTGTTGTTCCACAGCTCTGGGTTGTGTTTGCAGCTGCAGGGGGTCGGCTGCTGCTGCTCAGACAGCCATCCCCATCATGACCCTGTGTTCCTTCCTGGCAAGAGTTTCACCCACCCATTTCCTTAAGATAGAGAAGGAATTAAGCCTCCCGGAGACCGTCACAATTCACAATTCTCCCCAGCAGGAGGCACCCAGGCAGTAGCAGTGCCTGGCCCCCAGGATAGAGGAGGCTTTAAGGCGATGGGTGCGGAGAAGGGCCTGGGTGGGGACTGAGAGCTCATTTTAGTGTTTAAGGTCCCAAATTGTCAGTTTTTTCCTCATCATACTTCTTAATTGAGAAGAGGGACGAGAGCCTCAAGATGAAAGTGTATTTCCATGGAAAGGTTTTAATTCTGACCTCTACTGAGGAGACTAGGAAGTAAAGAAAGGCGCGATTTTCTATGAAGAGGCCAAGAACAAGGAATCTAGTGCATTTGGCTTTCTGTGTGTGTGTGTGGTGGTGGCGCTGGGGAGAGGTGAGGAAATTCCGCCACGACTCACTTGGTTTGATGTCATGTGACTCCCAGGTTTGCTTCTCTCTAGTCTCTTTATTTAGAAATAATTTTGACTTGCAGAAAAGTGGCAAAATAGCACAAGCCACTCCTGTGTGCCCATGATACAGATTTCCCAGCGCTCACATTTCACCCACTTGCTTTAAAATCTCTCTTCTCTCTCTCATTCTCTCTGCATGAAAAAAAATATTTTAAATGATTGAGAGTGACCTGGAGACATCATGCCCTTTTACCCTGAAATACTTGAGTGTGTACGTCCCTCTTCAAAGTGAGGAAATTTGACATTTTGTACAATGTTATTGTCTAATCCAATATTCACATTCAAATTTCATCGACTGTTCCAATAAGGTATCTCTAACTTATACAAAATCATAGCTATTTTTTTCTTGGTCTAAGGTCTAATCCGGCATCCTGTGTTGCTGCATTTAATGGTTTCTCATGTTGTCCCTCATCAGGACAAATCCCCCTCCTTTCTTTGTCTTCTTTTGCTTTGATATTTTTGAAGACGACAAGTTAGTTATTTTGTAGAATGCTCTTCATTGTGGGTTTCTCTGGTATTTTCTCATTATTGTATTCGGGTTATGCATGTTTGGCAGAAATACCAGAGAAGTGATACCTTTCTCTATGAGTAATATCAGTATGCTCATGACTGATAATGAACTTGATAATTTGGTAAACACTGACTCATTGGTAGTGACTTTGATGACTTGGTTAAGTAGTATTTGGTGTTTAACTTGGTTAAAGTAGTGAGGACTTTAATAACTTGGGTGGGTTTCTCCACTCTAAACTACTCCCCCTTGTTGGTAAATATATTTTTATTTAATTTCATAAGACATGTTTGTATGGGCGGTGCCTGTGGCTCAACGGAGTAGGGCGCTGGCCCCATATGCTGGAAGTGGCGGGTTCAAGCCCAGCCCTGGTCAAAAACTGCAAAAAAAAAAAGACATGTTTGTAAATACTTTGAGAATAAAAATGTGCTGTTTTTCTTCAAAGTATGACCCAGTATATTTTTGCATCATTGATGCTTTTATAATTCCATCATTCCTTCTATATTTATTAATCAGCCTTCTATTGTAGAGTTTCTCTCTCTCATCAGTATGAAATTTTTAAAGTTTATTTTATTTAAAGGGTGTTCATCCATATCTATCATTATCATTATTATTATTGTTGTTATTATTATCGATGCTCAAATTGTTCCAAATTTGGCCAGGGAGAGACCCTTCATGTTGGTCTCTGTGTTTGTTTGGCATGACTTCATCATTGTTCGAGCACTTTCGTACTCTCTGGTACAACAGGGTATTCCAGAATATTTTTTACTTTCTCTGCTCCTGTCATAGAATCAGTTTTTCTTCAAGGAGCAGTTTTCTTTTGTGGAGATTGGTGTTCAGAGTCAAGATCTGGGCTCCAAACTTATTTCTGAGCTCAGCCCTGAAATCAGTCTGTTTCTGGTCAAGATGAATTCTTGAATTTTTTCTCTACTTAAAGGATTTTGACCATCACCTTGGTCTTTCAGAGGTATATACAAGATCTTCTGGAGGCCTGTTGATCATGGACTCCCCTACTGTCCTTTCTCCCCAACTCATTCCCTCTTTTTAGGACAGACAGCCCTCCTGGGGCATCAGCACAAAGTCTCTCAGTCCCCAAGGCTTCCTGCTGGTCTGGGCTTCAGGGGCAGCAGGATATGCCAGTGGTGGAATAAATGTGGAACTGATGCAAAGAAGAAAAGAAACTAAACCCTAAGCCATGTGACAGAACGTCAAACTGTTGGGCAAAAACAGAAGCAGAGAAGCTGATAGAAAATTGAGTGTTACTGGGCAAGTTTATCTCCATGTGTTGAAGTCACAATCTTGAATCAAAAAGCAAATTCTCTTGTGCAAAATACTTAATATTTATTAAGAACTGGCTGTATCCCAGGACTGTGAGCTGTGTACACTACACAAGTGATCTCGTTTAGTCCCTACAGGGACATCCTATGTGGGATCTCCTGTATCTCCAGGGGGCCACTGAGAAATAAAGGATGGACTTGGGAAATCTGTTTCAGCTGCCTGGAGCGGTTGAACTGCTGGACTCACCATCTCATGCGGAGGGCACGATGAGGAAAAGGTGGGCACGGATTTTTTCAGCACTGTGCGTGGGCTGAAGTTAAGTCACTTCTGGTGGGATCCTTTCAAAAGACAGAAATCCTTGGGCAGCACCCATAGCTTAGTGGGTAGGGCGCCAGCCATATACACTGAGGCTGGCAGGTTCGAACCCAGCCCACGCCAGCTAAAACAATGGCAAAAAAAAAAAAAAAAAAAAAAAGCCAGGCGTTGTGACAGGTGCCTGTATTCCCAGCTTCTTGGTAGACTGAGGCAAGAGAATCGCTTAAGCCCAAGAGTTTGAGGTTGCTGTGATGCCACTGCACTCTACTCTGTCTCAAGAAAAAAAAAAAGGAAGACAGAAATCCTTGTAGGTAGAATGTGTGATAAGTCCTAGAAGGCTGTTTCTGTCAATAGTAAGTGGGGGGACCAGGGTTTATGAACACAGTTTCTAATTTTTATTAAGCAATTTTTCTGATCACTACAGGAAAAAAATCACTGTTGGAAAAAATGGAAACCATGAAAAAGTACAAAGAAAAAAATATTTTCTGTAATCTCATTGTTCAGAGATAATTATGAATGTTTTAACATGTTTCCTATGTGTTTTTTAAAATTGTTCTTTTATTTATTTTTTGTTGTTGGGTTTCTCTGTGTCTTTCAAATAGTTGAAATCATAGTGTATAAAATTCTCTGGCTTGTTTTTTTCACTAAATGCTACCGTTTAAGTACCTTCTCATGTTGTTAAATATCCTCAGAAGCAGTATTTTTAATAGCTGCATAACATCCCATTTTATGAATGTAAGATTGTTTCTTTAACAATTTCCTTAATATTGGATATTTAGGTTGTTGCCTTTTCTAATTATTAAAACAAAACCAAACAAACCACAAAAAATATTTGTGGTTAATATCTTCGTTCATGTACTTTCTACATTTTGGGTTATTTTCTTAACATCGAGTCTTTGAAATAATTTTATTGTATTGAAGTATGGCTATTATATTTTTATTGTTTAAAATAACTTAATTTAAAATTATTCTTGGCTCAGCGCCCTTAGCTCAGTGAGTAGGGCTCCAACCACGTACACTGAGGCTGGTGGGTTAAAGCCCGGCCTGGGCCAGCTAAACAATAATGACAACTCCAAACAAAAAATAGCCAGGCATTGTGGCAGGTGCCTATAGTCCCAGCTACTTGGGAGATTGAGGGAAGAGAATTGCTTAAGCCCAACAGTTGAGGTTGTTGTGAGCTGTGACGCCACGGCACTCTACCAAGGGTGACATGTTGAGACTCTGTCTTGAAAAAAAAAAAATTATTCTAATCATATGTAGTAAGTAACACAAATACAGTGGAACCTTTGTAAGTTGATCAACTAAGGGGCTGTAACAAAATGGTCGATAAACAGAAGTGGTCAAGACAAAAAACTAGGTCTACTGTACTGAAACATACATGTGGTGCATATCCAGTCTATGATACTTGGGTGAGTTTAAGGGGGTGGTCAATGCAGAGGGGTGGTCAACTATGGAGATTCTGCTATGTATAAGATAATAATTCAAAAGATATATAAAGTTATATAGTGAAATCATGCCTTCCCACTGTATCTCCCAGCCACTTAGAATCCAGCTTCAGTTTCTTGGTTTTCCTTTGAAAGACATCCTTTATATTAAGAGCACATCCATCCTGCAGATTATTCTGTGTCAGTATGTAAAGTGGTGAGTTTTTTATTTATGTTGCCCAGGCCAGAGTGTAGGTGCTATTCACGGACGCAATCATAGCACACTATCGCCCTGAACTCCTAGGCTCAAGTGGTCCTCTTGCCTCAGCCTCCTGAGTAGCTGGGACTTGCATTTTTCTTTGTAACGGTTGTGTAACATTTGAACGCATGGCTCTTGCTGCTGGACACTTATGTGGCTCCTAATCTTTTCCTGCTATAAACAATGCTGTGCTGTATCATGCCATATGGACCTCATTTCCACAGCAAAAGATCTTAGGAATGGAACTGCTGAGCTAAAAGATAGGAATGTCTTATGTTTTGATAGATATTATAAAGTTTATTTTCATAGAGCTTATATTAATACATTTGTCTGTCAGTAATTTGAGAGAAGAGAGCCTATTTTCTTACACCACCATCTATACAATGTACACGTATTATTTCTTTCTTTCTTTTTTTTTTGTTTGAGATAGAGTCTCAGGCTGTCGCCCTGGGTAGAGTGCCATGGTGTCACCGCAACCTCAAATTCTTGGGCTTAAGTGATTCTCTTGCCTCAGCCTCCCAAGTAGCTGGGACTACAGGTGCCTGTCACAACATCTGGCTATTTTTTTTTGTTGCGGTTGCGGTTGTCATCGTTTTAGCTGGCCTGGGCTGGGTTCGAACCTGCCAGCCTCAGTGTATGTGGCCAGCACCCTACCCACTGAGCTACGGGTGCTGCCATGTATTATTTCTTTAAAAAAATTTTTTGAGACAGAGTCTCACTCTGTTGCTCAGGCTAGAGGGCTGTGGCATCAGCCTAGCTCACGTACCACTACGCTTGGCTCATTTTGTGTATTTTATGCAGAGATGGGGTCTTGCCATGTTGCTCTGGCCAGTCCTGTATAAACTACTTTTCCTCTATTATTTTGAAATGCCAGCATTATCATATATTAAAGTCCCATATGTATGTGGGTCTATTTTACAATTTTTGCGTTCTATTAGTCTGTTATTCACGAATGATAATACACTTTAAAAATTACTCTGATTCTGGCTGGGCACAGTGGCTTACGCCTGTAATCCCAGCACTTTGGGAGGCTGAGGTGGGCAGATTGCCTTAGCTCACAAGGTCGAGACCAGCCTGAGCCAGAGTGAGACCCCATCTCTAAAAATGGCCAGGCATTGTGGCGGGTGCCTGTAGTCCCAGCTACTCAGGAGACAGAGGCAAGCGAATAGCTTGAGCCAAAAAATTAGAGGTTGCTATGAGCTACGATGCCAGGGCACTCTACTGGGGGCCAAGTGAGATTCTGTCTCAAAAAAAGCAAAAAAATTCTGGTTTTATAATATATTTCAATATCTAGCATTCCTAGTCTCTCCTGTTTATTATTCTTTTCAGACTTTTTCTGGATAGTCTTGCCCACCCCCCACCTCCCTCCCTCCCTTCCTCCCTTTGGCCTTTCCTTTCTTTCAGTAGGGTCTACCTCTGTTGCCCAGGCTGGAAAGTAGTGGCATCATCACAGCTCACAGCAACCTCAAACTCTTGGGCTCAAGTGATCCTCCTGGCTCAGCCTCCCAAGTAGCTGGGACTACAGGGGTGCAACACCACAGCCTGCTCATTTTTTTTTTTTTACTATTTTAATAGAGACGAGTCTTGCTATGTTGCCTAGTCTGGTCTCAAAGTCCTGGCCTCAAGTGATCCTTGAGCCTTGGCCTCCTAGAGTGCTAGGATTACAGGTGTGAGCCACCAGACCCAGCCCCCACATATTTTTCCTATAGAAAAAATTTCTTTGCCTGCATTTTTATTAATTATCTATGTGCTTTCATTAGAATTATTTTAAATTCATTGATTAATTTGGGAAGAAAGGACATCTTAATAATTTGATTTTCCTCGTTTCAGAAAATGGTTGTTGTTCCACTTAATTATTGTCTATTTGCTCCTTAGCTTTTAAAAGTTTACTTCATGTA
Source organism: Perodicticus potto (assembly GCA_963574655.1). Taxonomy (NCBI): domain Eukaryota; kingdom Metazoa; phylum Chordata; class Mammalia; order Primates; family Lorisidae; genus Perodicticus; species Perodicticus potto. The sequence continues at coordinate 34,376 of CAUYRH010006893.1, forward strand.
GATTTTGCATACTTCCTGAGAAGCATATGCCTAGCTATTTTAAAAATCATTTTTTTGCTGCTGTGAATGAAGTCTTTTCTTCATTTTACAATATAATTGTCTATGTGGTAAATGAATGATGGCGATTAATTTATGTAATAATTTTGTTTTTAGTGACGTTATGGCTTGTTCTTAGTTTTAATAATAGCTTTGCATTATGTAATAATTTGGTATATTGGCTCCTATCTCCAAAATAATGTTAAATAGTAGTTGCTATATTGGATATTTTGTCTTTACTGAGAATATGTATAGTTTTTTTGTTGGTAAGCATGAAGGAGGTTTTTGGGTTGAGATAGACATATTTTATTATGCTAAGGAAGGATCTATCTTTTCCTATTTTTTTTAAGATAAAAAGTTAAAAATAGAGGGTGGCGCCTGTGGCTCAGTGAGTAGGGTGCCGGCCCCATATACCAAGGGTGGCAGGTTCAAACCCAGCCCTGGCAGAACTGCAATAACAACAAAAAAATAGCTGGGCATTGTGGTGGGTGCCTGTAGTCCTAGCTTCAAGAGAATTACCTAAGCCCAGGAGCTGGAGGTTGCTGTGAGCTCTGATGCCATGGCGCTCTACTGAGGGTAATAAAGTGAGACTGTGTCTCTAAAAAAAAAAAAAAATTAAAAATAGATATTGACATTTTCAAATGGTCTTTCAACATTCCTGGGAACAATTGAATGGATTTTTACTTTTGACCCATTAATATTAGTAGATTCTTAATATTTTTGTAATTATTCCATTGATGTGGATATTTCAAAAAAACTTTTTTTTTTTGAGACATAGTCTCACTTTGTTGCCCTGGTTAGAGTGCTGTGGTATCACAGCTCACAGCAACCTCCAACTCTTGGGCTCAAGAGATCCTCTTGCCTCAGACACCCAAGTAGCTTGGACCATAGGCATCTGCCACAATGCCTGGCTATTTTTAGAGATGGAGTCTTGCTCTGACTTAGGCTGGTCTCGAACTCGTGAGCTCAAGTGATCTGCCTGCATCAGCCTCCCAGAGTGCTAGGATTACAGGTGAAAGCCACCGAATCCGGCCTTTATTTCAAAGACCCTTGATCCTTCCTGCCACCTTGCCCTGTAGAAAGGCGGTACTATTTGTAATCCCACCATAGAAATATCAGAAACCCTAGCAAACAGTAAAAAGTAGGCAGAACTTCTGTCTGTTTCTGTGGGAAAACCTTCTGGGTACAAGCCCCTTGCATCTTAACAGCAGACAATGGTAGCAATGGAAAAGTATAGAAGCCACCCACATGGAGCCACAGTTCTGTAAGCTAGACTTTTCTAGCTTATGCAGCACTCTTTTTGGCCACCTGCGAGAAGAATCCACGTCTATTATTCAGGAATGCTGAGAAGCAAAATCCAACTAACATGAGCACAGAGGAAAATATTGGCTCATGCCAGGTGGAAAACTGAGAGGGTAGATCTGACTTTAGATAGACTTGGATCCAGCAGTTCAAACACTATTACTGAGACTGTTCTTCATTCTTTGGCTCTTGGCTACCTTTGTTGACTTCATGCTTAGATTCTTCTCCTCATTGCAGCAAAATGACCACCAGCTACTCTAGGCTTACACCACCCCGCTATTCCTGTACTAAAGTGAGACATCTTTTCTTTCCTAGTACCACAATAATTCTTGAAAAACTTGCTATGACTGTTATACCCCAGGTCCACCTGTTTTCCAATCACTTTGCCCAGGACGTGGATACATTCTGATTTCGATTGTTCTGCCTGGGTGACGTGGTTGCCTCTGCAGTGGGGGAGCGGAGCAGACAAGCAGTTGACCTCTGAGCTGGTGCAGCAGGGAACTGCAAGGTGCTTCCCAGCGTCCGGTCGAACTTTCACCATCGGCGTTGATGGAAGTAAATATTTCCTCTTCAAGTTATGCAGAAAGACACTACGATACTTTGAATTTAGCTGAACCATCTCTGAAATTTAGAAATTCTTATCTTCTCTCAGCCAAATCATGGGAGGCCAGCATACTGCCTACAGAGTCTCTTGAAAATTATTTGAAAGCCCATTAAATTAAATATACAAACGCTTGGCAACATGGGATTGCCATGAATTTGACTCTTATCTGTAATGTGTCAGGAAATACTTTATGATGTTTCCTCTGCAATGACAAAGAAAAGAAACTGAAATTAATTCTTTTTAGTTGATTAACTTCATGGCAATGTGCATATGCTTTAGAGGTTAAGGACGTTGGGAAAACAAGCATCCGTTGAAGAAGAAATTGAATAGAAAGACTTGGAAAAGGGGAACTCACAAATACAAGTGAGAGATGTTTTGACAGTAATGGGAGAATCGAGGGCTGAATTGGCCCTTAAATTGTGTTCATTAAGTGTTGTGTGTTTCTTTGAGGTTTATTAAGACCCTTGAGAGGAGACTAACACATTTCAACACAGAGAAATAAAAATGCTCATGTAGGACTAGAACATGTCTCCCCTGAGTTTTTTTAAATGTTATTTTTGACACACTTTTTGGCATTTTGACACACTGTTGTTACAAATCCAGTCACAGCACAGTACTTCCATTAGACAAAAACAACAGCATTTTTTTTTATCTTTGAGCGAGAAAGAGTTTGGAGTGAGATCTGAATTGACTTTCAATAACTCTTCAGTGGAGTGAGAGTTGTGAAGATAAGATTAAGATGCTATTTGTGTGAGGAGAGAAGGTTAGGCCCCGGCTCCTGCCTCCAGGAACCCAGTTTCTGTCAGCTGAATCGTGGTGGGGATGAGAGACCAGTAGCAGCTCACCCTTGACCTTGCCCTTGACTGCGGTGGTGAGCAGAAGACCTCACACAGCTCCTGTGCCTTTGCCAGAAGAGGGAGGGAGTCTGGCTTTCTGCCAGAGCAGAAACTTTGAGCGTAGCATCTCAAGGTTGCTGTGCAGAGAACTTTAATCTCAAGTCTCTGATAAGAGTTGGGACAGACCTTGAGGAAATTTGGGGGCGGAGAAGCCGTTGATTTCTACAGTGTTTCAGGATATCTAAGCTCTGAAGCCCAAACTCTCCCTGTCCCTCAGCTTTTTTTCTTCCTGCTTCTGCCCTTTCTATGACTGTCCCTTCATCTCCAGGTGGAGGAGGCGGAACAGCAGGTTACTGGGATACACACAGTAGGTGCCGGCTCTGGTGGGTGGAATCGCTGAGACCCTTGAGTCCACCTACTTCTACCTCTTCCATAGTTAGACCTGAAAAAAGTGATATTAACTTTCTTGAGCCAGCGTTTCCCACTTTATAAACTGGGGACGATGACTCCTACCTTGTGGGGTTCGTGTGAGGCTTTCTGTACCTGACACAATGTTTAGAATGAAGCCGTGTTCAGTTGACATTCGTTCCTCTTTTCTCTTTTTTCCTTTATTTAGGGAAATGAGACATAAACATATGAAAACATGACTAGCACTTACCCAACATTTGCAGATATTCACAAAAACTTCTGTTCTAAACCCGTTTACCAAGACAAACTGTGGCTTTGGGAGATTAAACACATTTTTTTCTAGGGTAATACGTACACACTCCAATTTGCTCACTTGTGGCAGAGGAAGTAGTCCTTTAGAAATGTATAGAAGGTGGTTTAAAAAAAACAAATTAGGGCGGCGCCTGTGGCTCAGTGGGTAAGGGCGCTGGTCCCATATACCGAGGGTGTCAAGTTCAAACTCGGGCCCAGCCAGCTAAAACAGCAATGAGAATTGCAACAATAAAAAGCTGGGCATTGTGGTGGGTGCCTATAGTCCCAGCTACTTGGGAGGCTGAGGCAAGAGACTCGCTTGAGCCCACGAATTGGAGATTGCTGTGAGCTGTGACACTATGGCACTCTATCGGGGGTCAAAAACAAAAACAAACAAACAAACAAATTAGAATACATGGATCAGATGAGATGAAGAAGACTATCAGAGCAGGGTGGGGCAGTCAGACCATGCAGGCTCCAGGCCTGGCTTTGCTTTAATACTCCAGGGTGAGAGGTTTCACCTGCTGGGCCTCATTCTCCTCATCTGTGAAAGGGGGTGGCCACAGGGTCTGATGGGATTGGGACTAAGTGATGCGATACTGTAAGGCATGTAGGCAGGGCCTGGCCCGGCCAGACACTTACGGTTCCCTGTTACCGACAATGCAAAATGCAAATGTGGGTCAAGTTGGCTGTTTGCGTGTTTGTGAGGGAACAAGGACAAGAAAACAGATTCTAACACAATCGAGGGTATTTTTCCACACAAGTACTGACTGTTCCAAAAGGTGCTCGGGCATTTGGGAGGCTGCTGCTTGAAAGGATTTAACCAATGGCGTCCCTGCTCCCCCTGCACCCCCACGCTGTAGATCAGTGCCAGCTATACACCCGAAGCATTACTCATACTGTCTCTTTACACAGCAGTTAACCTTACTTGTCCCTGCTTCCGGTGGGAGATCAAGAGCATTGAAATTATGGAGGTGGCACAATAAATCATGGTCACTTCTTGACATGGCCAGACAAAGCAGCTGGAAAGAGCCTCGCCACAATGTCAGCTCAAAGTTGAAATGCAAAGTTCTAACATATTAATTTTCTCTCTCTTTTTTATTGTCATTCTGATTTTTCTTTGTTCCCCCATGACTCAAAGGAGTGAACAGGAGATTCAACTTGGTAGCTTGGTGGGTTAAACACTATGCATGGTTTTTATTTTTCTTTCTATTTTTTTTTTTTTTAGAGACAGGGTCTCACTTTGTACCTCTAACTCCTGGCTCAAGCAATCCTCCTGCCTCAGCCTCCCATGTAGCTGAGACTACAGGCACGTGCCACCATGCCTGACTAATTTTTTCACCTTTTATAGAGACAGGGTCTTGCTATGTTGTCCAGGCTTGTTTTGAACTCCTGGCCTCAAGGGATCCTCTGGCCTTGGCCTACCAAAGTGCTGAGACTACAGGTGTGAGACACGCGCCTGGTCTTTCTTTTCTTCTGTCTTCTTTTGTCTCCAAATGTGAACATTTGAATGAAATACCCGAGCAAATGTGACAGGAGGTAGTAAGAGACATCTTTTCGCCTATGAAATCTCAAGTTCCAGCATCTCACTTTCTAAACACAAGTTCTCTTAGAATGTCAGCTCCACAAGGAGGTAACCCCGAGACCTCACCTGTGCCTGAGCTAGCGCAGGTCCTGATCAAATATTTGTGACAGACGCGGATGGCAGTTTTGGCTTTCCAGCTCTCACAGGCTTGCTGTCATTTCTCCTGTTCTTTTACCAAGAGCCCTCACCTGACGTTTGAAAGGATTTAACCTTGAGTGTCTCCCAGGTTTTTTTTTTTTTTTTTTTGAGACAGAGCCTCAAGCTGTCACCCTGGGGAGAGTGCCGTGGCATCACAGCTCACAGCAATCTCCAACTCCTGGGCTCAAGCGAGTCTCCTGCCTCCGCCTCCCAAGTAGCTGGGACAACAGGCGCGTGCCACAACGCCCGGCTAATTTTTTTGGTTGTAGTTGTCATTGTTGTTTGGTGGTCCTGGGCTGGATTAGAACCCTCCAGCTCAGGTGTATGTGGCTGGCGCCTTAGCCACTTGAGCCACAGGTGCCGAGCCTGTCTCCCAGGTTTTAACTGGTTACTCTCTGGAAGAGTTGCCTTTCTGGCCACATGGACGCGTGGCCTAGGACTGTAACTATACACTTCCCTTTCTGGGGCCTTAGAATCCTGACTGTCTCTTCTTGCCAGGCAGTTGGATCTTAGGAAAGCCATAAATCTCTTCCCAGAAGAATGCACAGACACACGGGGAACCCATAGTTGGCACATGGCTTTTGGGGGGCTTTCCGGAGCACGATCGTGGGTCTATGAGGACGCCTGTACCTTCAGTAATTGCCTGTTTAATTCTCAGTAGCCACCTCAAGCCTCTCTTCTCTTTCAGGGCAAAGAACAGGTTTTTCTCAACTCCTGTTCATGTTTCAGCCTACTATAATAAGGCTTCTCGCCATCAACTCCTTGCAACTACTCAGGAAGGGCAGAAGGGCCCCAAAGGCCACCCGCCTGCCAACCCTCATCCTGGGTCCCGGCCTGCCTGACCACCGAGTGGCATTTGTCATTATTCTCCACTCTTTTCTCCTCCAGACCCTTACCCTCTGTCTCCACCTCCTCCTCGCTAATCTTTGTCTTCTCTTCCCTCGAATGCTCAGCTGTCAGAGGGCTCTGGTCCTCGTCCCCCTGTCCTCACAGTCTACATCCTCTTTCCAAGGACACTTGTCTCCACTCCCAAGGTCCCCACTGTGCATACACCAATGACATCGTTACATGTTGCAGCCCAGACCCCTCTCCTGAGCATCACGCCTTTCCCTTTATCTGCCTGTCTCTAGGTAGTTCCATCGACTTTCTCTGGAACCTTCCTCTTAACATGACCATGGGTAAGAATGTTTTCTTTCTTTTTGGGTGGAGTGCCGTGGTGTCATTATAGCTCACAGCAACCTCAGACTCCTTACCTCAGCCTCCTGAGTAGCTGGGACTACAGCCCCCCACAACACCCAGCTGGTTTTTCTGTTTTTAGTAGAGATGGGGTCTCTTCTTGCTCAGGCTGGTCTCGAGCTCCTGAGCTCAAGTGATGCACCCACCACTGGGTAAGAATGTTTTCTTGCACAGGGAGTCACATCCATTAATATGACACTTGAGGGCTCTGTCCTTCCTCTCCACGCTGGAGGGAAGAAAACTCCCAGAGAGCACACGTTCTTAATTGCCTTGACCTGCTGGAAGGTCAGGGGGGCTTATTTGGCTGGGGATGGGATGGGAGTCGGGGTGGGGAGGACTTTACCTGCTAATATTATTCTAAAGTGAATTCAACATGTTGTCATGCTGCGTCCCTGGAATTTGCCTCTCCTCTGGTTTCTCTTGTCTTTCTCCATGCCAGAGCTCTGTTTTCTTTTTCTCCTGGCTGTATTTCTAGAATGTAGCTACCTGCCAGAAAAAGCTTTGAAACACCCTAAAGCTGTGTTAATGGAAGGCAGATTTCACCCCAGTTTGTTTACTCTCTCTCAACAATATGGGACACACGGGTGTTTTTAAATTATTTATTTATTTATTTTTGAGATAGTCTCACTATGTTGCCCTTGGTAGAGTGCTGTGGTGTCACAGCTCACAGCAACCTCAAACTTTTGGGCTTAAGTGATTCTCTTGCCTCAGCCTCCCAAGTAGCTGGGACTACAGGCTCCCACCACAATGCCCGGCTATTTTTTTTTTTTTTTTGGTTGTAGTTGTCATTGTTGTTTGGCAGGCCCAGGCTGGGTTTGAACCCGCCAGCTCCAGTGTATGTGGCTGGTGCCCTAACTGCTGAGCTACAGGTGCCGAACCTTTAAATATTTTTTGAGGGATAAAAAGAAAGACTTTTCAGTCTTGGCTGTCACCTGTGATGAACTGAACAGAATTTCTCTAGGTATGATGAGGCAGTCTAAAGGAAGTAGAGAATAGACATAATCTCTCCAGAACTTCATCATTTAAGTAGGTGGCTGTATAAAGAAGAGATAACATAAAATCACAAATAATGCTAGAATCCCAAATATAAAACTACAAGAAGAATTTCCAAATGAAACGAGACTGCTGGCTTGATTGGATGGGATGGGAGGCTGAGTGTTAACTGGCTCCCAGCTTCTAGCAACCACTGTTGTTGCTGTTCACGGAGGAGATGAGTGGGCAGTTGGGAACTTGATTTGCTCTTGCCTCTTACAGAAAAATAAAGACCTCCGAGTTTAAGCTCTGCCCTGCTCTGTGCAGTTTTACATACCTTGGTTGGCTTTCTTGGTTGGTTTCTATTTTGTTTTGTCCCCAACCTTTATATGCATCCTGACCTCATTCTAGCAGGAGTAAGCTCAGTCCATAAGCAATAAGGAATATCACTTTCTATGTTTTAAATTCATGTAAATCTGTTGCTGAGCTGCACTTCCCTAGGGCTGGAAATTCAATAGTAGTCATGTTGGTGCTTTCCCACCCTGAATTGTGCAAGGGATCTGTGTGTTATAGCCTCAATACCAGGGATGACCACCTGCTGGTCATTTCCATGGCCACCAGCCTGTTCTTGTGACCAGAGAAGCCCTTGGTTCCCTCGCCTTCAGATTGGGAGACTCTGTTACTTGTGTGCCATGTTTCAGATCCCAGGAATCTTGGAGGAGGCCGAGGGGTCACTGTGCTTCGATCTGTCCTCCAGGGTGTCCTCCTGAGCAGCACCTTCAAGGTCCTCCTGCCTCTCTGGGCACTCCCTGGAGCAGGTGTGGGCCTGGGCTGCCTGCAGAGGCGTCACTCCTCTCTCATCATTCTCCCAGGTCTATTTCTGTGTGTTACAGGTTGAGTTTATACATGGAAATCCTCAACCCCAGCACCTCAGAATGGAACTGTATTTGGAGATGGGGTCTATAAAGAGCTAATTAAGTTGAAATGAGGTCAATAGAGTGGGCCCTTATTCAGTATGACTGGAGTCCTTTTAAGAAGGGGAGATGAGAACACAGAGAGACCCCAGACACAGGCACACAGAGAGACGACCCTGCAAACACGCAGAGAGAAGACGGCCGCCTGGAGGAAAGGCTTCGGAGGAAATCAAGCCGTCGATGCCTTGATCTCAGACTCATAGCCTCTAAGAGGTGAGAAAATACATTTCCTTTGTTTAAGCCACCCAGTTTGTAGTACTTTGTTATGATAGTCCTAGGAATAATAGAATCTGTACCTTTTTTTTTTTTTTACAAGCTCCAGCTTTTATTTTATTTTATTTCTGCATTTTCTCAAATTTCTGTGGCAAGGACTTTGCTATTAAGAAGGGGGTGATACAGTGGAGGAAAGAGGACGATTCGGTGAGAACCCGAGCAAATTCTTATCTGAGTCAAGCATCCTTCCATAGTCTGGTTTCTGTTTTCTCACCTTTCTCCTGCCTAGTTTTCTCCTGGAGTCTCATCTCCTACTCCATCCCCACCATTCCCTCCATTCCAATTAAACGCCCATTGGCTTGGTGCAAAATTCCAGCTATTTAATTCTCCTTGAACCAAGCCATATTGGAAGGCTTGGAAGATTAGAGCCAGAAATGGCTTCCGCCCAACACCTGTGTCCCAGGAGCTGCGTGGGCGTTGGAGGACTTGCCCTGAATATGGTTAGTCAAAGACGATTTTGTCAAAACATCCTCCATTTTTATTGAGGCTCTGGCCAAGCTGTTAGCTAAGTGAGCAAATTGATTGTTAAGCCGTGTTTCCACATTCATCTTAAAAGTCAATTGGAAAAGACAGGATTTCCAAGCAGTTTATAGCCCACTTCGTTTTTCTACCACCCCATGATTTTGGTAACTCTATCATCCTCATTGGAAAAAAAATTGTTGTCTAATGATATTAAAATGTACAGCCGCTGATAAACTTTGACCGGTTCTTGGCTTTTTGCAAGAGCTGGGAATATCAAGATGTCATTAAATATTTTATCTCCCCTCCTTCATGCTATGACTTTAATGCTGTGTTCAAAGATCATTACTCAGGGATGCTGGCAAGCCGCCTCTCCTTTGAAGACATTCTTTACAAGAACATGTAATATTCATTATTACTCTCTGTAGCCTGCTTTTTTCCATGATACACCCTTTCCCCCCTAAAAAAGATTTTTACCGGGGGGGCACATTATTTTAGGTGGGACTTATGCACTATAGGAAGTTATGCTAATTTGGAATCTCCAGAATTTCCCATGGACACATCCATGGGTGTGTTTTAGAGCAAAACGTGTCTTTATAGTAGTGCCGGCCCTGATTAATCTGAAGGCTTATTGAGTTTAGGGATTGGTGAGCCAAGGTTCTGTACCACTTTCAAAGAGTGGGTTTGTAGGGTGTTTAGGGCTGAGTTGGGGAGCACCCTGGACAAAGTGGACAGGGAAGAATGTACTAAAACTGTTGGACACAAGGAGAAAGAAGGAAACACGTTTGTGAAGCTGTGAGTCACTGGATGACGCCTGCAAGGTTCCCTCCTAGTGATTATTATTAACAATGAGAACGATGCATATCCTACTTGGGAATACTTAGGCATTGCCTTGATAAAGGTCAGGAAGATGAAAAAAATATGAATTCACAAACCATCGAGGTCCTTGTCTGATACAGCCTCCTCAGGAGGTGACGCCAGAGGGATTACTCTCTGGACTTGACTTCCCATCAGGATGCTCTTGAACAGTTTGGTCACCACTGATCGGCTTTCTGTTATCTATGTGGCCACCAGGCAGCTTATAGGTCCACTCTGGGCTCACTTCTTGCCACTGGACAGGACCCCAGGCTGGTCAAGTCTGCATTCTGTTCTTATCTCTGGTTTTTTACTAACATCCTGTCCTCATTTGCCTTTGCCCTGATTCCTTCAACTATTTTGTTCTTTTGTGATATATATACTATTGTAAAGTTGCCTGAAATCCTCTGTGGATTGAGGTGAAGGTAAATATAGGCAAAGGAGGAAAATGAATTATGGAGTTTCCATTGCATCTGACAGTTCTGTGTAAAAGGATATTGGGAGTTTGGGCGCCACAAGGGATCTCTCTTTCCAAAGTATTTTGTGTTTTGTGTCTATTAGGTGCTTGTAGGTATTTTTGGACCTTAAAATACTCTGAGATAGGGTTTGGCCCAGTAGCCACAGGATGGACTATTTGGAAGAGGATGAATTGTCATCATATTTCTAGATTAAATAATACATAAAGAGCAAAGGAGAAGGCAGGGAAATAAAAGGAACAACATAAATTTCTGCAATTAAAAAGGCTTTATTTGACCAGCTACAGAAAAGTAATCCTAAAATTCATAACATTAAACTGCTCCCTAGGAACTTTTGTAAAATACCAAGTCTGAAACATATTTTTTTAATCGGAGGAATTCAATAATTTATTGGCTTCATAATCTCCTCCTTTTCCATGTCAATGCACAGTGATATGTATTCTATATCTATTCCCCAAATTATTAGATTTGAAATCCGAAATCTCAAAAGACTGTGCTCCTTTTTGAGAACAGATTGTGCGGTGATGGATGTCATATCCCCTGGACGCTCTCAGTGGGATTTTAACACACACCAGGACAAAGAAGCTGGTTTTGGCTTGCTGTGGGTGACTTGACATTTCAGCTCTAATTCTGAATTTTATGAAGCACAAGTGTTTTTTTTTGTTTTTGTTTTTAACACAGAGCCAGGGTAAGGAGGCACTTTTCTCCACCTTCCTGCACAGGCTGGAGCCTCGGTATAGTCAGCCCATGTTCCAGCCCCTGTCTCAGCCTTCTCCTGGGGTTTCTGGAGTTAATGAAGTAAAGCAAAATCCCTGAGGAAAATGATTTCAGTGTCCGGGGGTGGAAAATGCCATGAGGTATAATGCCCAGATTGGAAATGCCGATCTTGTTCTTTCTAACAGCAGAAATATTTGCTCAGGTTCTGAGTGAGGGCGGGTGTAAAAACTGTAATCCTGAAATGTAAAAGACGTTGTGTGCTCTTCTCTGAAATGCGGTTCTCTATCCTAAGTAACGTTTTAGGCAGCGTATCAGCAATACAAAACATTTGAATAAAATTACGGATGGTATTAGTCACCATCCCCTTCAACCCCCCGATTCTTTAGAGATGTGCGTGCTTCAAGTGCAAGCTAGAATAACCTTAATCGAATCACCTCTGGAGAATGAGAGGCGTGTGTTCATATAAATGTCAAGTTGGGACATAATTTTGCTCATCTCTGGGGTTTATCACTATTGCCAGACTTCCTCTTTATTTGATCTGGTGAAACAAATTAAATGTGTCTCTTTAGTTCTAAACCAGGTAAGAGGAATCTGTGAGTTTCTCATTCGGACACAGTAATCACCCAGCCAGTCCTGATTTAAGGAGGCAGCAAGCTCACTGTGGGCGTGCGGGAACAAGAGAGAAACGAAGGGCCAATTATCTTGGCCTCGCTGTTATCTGCTACTTGGTGTTTGTCTCCTTGACAACATTACTAGATGTATTAAAGGCCGCGGAGCAGAGGTTAATTAAAAAACAAAAACAAAACTGTGCTTAAATATTAAAGGAGAAAATTCTCTTTGTGTACACCTGGCCCTGGCCATCATTTTCAGCCCCGTGAGAGCTAAACCTTCAGGTTAGTGGATTCGAGATGCTTGGATAAGGAGATCTCATCCAGAAACACACCGACCCCTGGTAAAGAAAGTAGCTGTTTATCACATCTTGGGGGAATTGGGGCTCAATCTTGTAAAAATAGTATAGGGCGTCATTTGTAATTGGGGCAACTTTGCCCCCAGGACACATTTGGCAATGTCTGGAGATGCTTTTGTTGTCACACTGGGGGGATGGTACCTAGTGAGTAAAGGCTCGGGTTGTTCCTAAACATTCTGCAATGCAGAGGACAGCACCCCACAACGGAGATCTTTGATCTGGCCTTAAATAACAATAATGCCAAGGTCAAGAATTCAGGTCTAGAGTAACATTTATAACCCTTTTCCTTCCCTATATCATTTGCTGAACTAAATGAATGAGAGAGAGAGAGAGGGAGAGAGAGAGAGAGACCTGTCTCGTTTTTCTAAATAAATGCAAGTTATAACTGGGATATTCATGTTCTAGATGCACTGCAGGCACAAATGTTCAATTGTGCTCTTTCCGTTGTACGACTATGCAGCAAAGCAAAAACAATGTCCCGAAAATGCAGAATATACACATCCTTCTAATGGCATAAAAGAACAAAACAAAAGCATACAGAGGTCCTGGTTACAGTATGAAATAGACAGATCCCCAATTTCAATTTGTAGTACCCTTAATCCTATGTCCCCTAAAACACATTTTCGGTGTAGTTACAAATATCTGTTCCAATCATGCCCATATTCACGAGAACAAATTTCCACTTCCTCTATATGTAGACCCAGAAGGGGACATGTTTAGTGTGATGGGATATTGCATAAAGCAGTTGGTGCCTTGGAAATGGATCATTTCATAAAGTAATGCTGTAAATATTTTTATTCCGTCCGCCAAGTTTCTGTTGACAGGTCTCCACACTTCTTTGCCTCTCTGAGGCATGCACATTCCTTTCCCAGCTCCTGCCTCTGTAGAAATCGCTTTCTGCACAGACAATCTCTATGTGGCATGGGGAAGACTTAATAATACCACCTCCTTCTAGCCATATTATAGTTACAGAAAAATTCGTCCTCTTCCTAGGTAACCAACTTGTGTAACTGACTTCCAAAATAGAATCTTTTCTTTTTGGACGTTAGCCTTTTTCATTTGTTTTCATCCTGCGTTTTGATCTTAAGAGGAATTATTTCTGGTTAGCAATGGCTGCTCTGCAGTAGAAACTAGAGAAGCCTTCACCTGATTGTTGGCTCTCTTCTTTGATCAGTATTGATACTTCTTAGTGATTTTTTCCCCAGGATTTTACCACCTGCTACGTTGTTTTAGCTTTAAAGGCAAACCTGTGTGAAGTCAACCTGGGAATCAGTGAGATGATTGGCGGTCCTTAACATGGAGAACAACTTAACAAACATGCATTTGCCTTGTTTGTTAGGATGTGCAATGGAGTTCCAAGTCCTAGGAGACTTGGGACCAAATGAGCAACTCAAACGGGGAAACAGCATGGTGATTAGAAGCTCTGGTTTTAGAACTGTGGCTCCAGCCTGGAGCGGTGGCTCACTCCTGTAATCCCAGCACTCTGGGAGGCCAAGGTGGGTGGATAGCTTGAACTCAGGAGTTTGAGACCAGCCTGAGCAAGAGAGACCCTGTCTCTAAAAATAGAAACATTAACCAGGTATGGTGCCGGGTACCCATAGTCCCAGCAACTTGGGAGGCTGCGGCAAAAGGTTCGCTTGAGTTCAAGAGTTTGAGGTTGCTGTGAGCTATGTCGCCACAACACTACCAAGGCTCCAACGTGTGGTTAATGTGTGGATATTGAGCAAGTTACTTAGTATAGCTGAGCCTTACAACTCTTCATGTATAGAATGCAGACTGTAACACCCCATAGGCACTCGTGGGATTCGTGACCACCATGTCTGGTGATGGGCTCAGTGAATGGTAGTAGCTCTTAGCAGATGAGAGGTGCCATGCCATTCCTGGGCCAACTCTACTCCACCAACTTCTTTCTGTAACACTGATGAGAAGTCCTGGTTGGCAGTGGGTCCGATTCTCTCACAGCCTGGTTATACCTTCCCTATTGTTCCACTAAACCGTGTGATCTGCAGATTCTCAAGGCTGCTCTTGGCCAAAGGGCAGAAGTCCCAGGCCCTTCCCGCTGTCGGACTGCTGGTCTTTCCTCACCCCAGTTACCCCAGGACCTGGATGCTGTCTTGGTGAGCTTGAGTCAATCACTCTCTTCAGTGCTGCCTTCTGGGTTCCAAGCCTTCACCTCTGCTCACTCTGCTCATACCAGGGACCCCAAGGGCATCTTTCTCAGCACAGTCAGGTGTTGAGGGGCCCTTGCTTCTTTCTGGCATTATAAGGAATCTGGTGATTTATTGTTGTTGTTAGTGATGTCAGAGGATATCCTAAGAGACATCTGGTGATCTTAAGAAAGATCTGGCTGACAGTTGATTCTCCCTTAAATTTCATTCTGCACTTCCAAGGCCAGTCCTCTCTCTGATTCCTCATCTTTTATGGGCACCTGATTCAGGTGGCCCACGTTTGCATGCAATTAATGACTGAAAGCTGCTTCTCTAATTGGAAGCTCTGGCTACCACATTAGCTGTGCTGTGCTGGAGGTGTCTGGCTCTTTCTGCTTGGTGATTACAAAGATGGTATGGCTCCTTTTGCCTTCATATGGGGAAGAGGTAACCCTGTGACATTTGACAGAGATTGACGAGATTATGAGCTTTTTGGATGGAACAATGTTTTGCTCACCGATTTATCCTCAAAGCCAATTGCGTAAAAGGTGTTAAGTGGATGTTTGCTAAATGAATGATGGTGTCTGGGAAATGCATATAAATGAGTCCTTTATTTGATTTTTTAAAATTTGTTTGGGTCTCAGTGTATAATGCGCCTTTTGGGGGCAAGACACAAGTATAAGACTTAACAAATGCAATCAGTGTAACCTGGTTTCTTGTGCCCTCAATGAATACAATAAAAAATAAAATAAAATAAAATAGAATTCGTTTGGGACATTGAGTGTTGTTTGGGGAGGTGTGGGCTAGGTAGGCCAAACGAGGGGATGGCAGGAGGGAGGGACATGGTGGTCAGAGCAGGAAGGCCCGGCCGCTGCCTAAGGCAGACAGAATCATATGAGAAACAACGAGAAACTATGGCAGAGATTTTAGCTGAGAAATAGCAACTAGTTAAAAGGTATTGATATGTCTAATTCTTTAAAAAGTTGCGATGAAATCCTCAAGAAAAAATTTCAGAGGAAATGAATTTAAATTGACTTGCATTTAAAACGTTATATTTCTGAACAGTGCATTTTATGTGGTACCTAATGCATGGAATAAAATCAAATACCAAGGTGTGCCTGGCATCTATAACTGTGGATGCAGGAGGCCCGTTTCTTTGGCCTCAGACTGTACCTTTCCCTTCTCTCTGATACTTCACTTTTGGGCCCTGAAAAGAATGATTTGTGAAAACCGAAGGCTGACTTGGTACCGGGATGCTGAACTGGCTCTTGGAAAGTTGTGAGGCTCCTGCAGCCTGTCAGAGGGCACAGGACACCTTGCTAACCGGAGAACCACAGGGCAGGGAGATTGGATTGTGCTCCTAGTCAATCCTTTCAGCAATTCCGGACTCTTACAAATCTTTATTCTAATCTAGACTACAGCCCATCTGCACAGATGCAGGAAAGCCATGAAATGAATTCACGCTCACACTCTTTTTCATTTATTATTGGCTGTAACGCAGGAAGCAGTTAGATCGAGTCTTCGCCCCTTTTCCCTAACAGCAGTTGGGGTTTCTACTCGGAGAGGGAGAATTGATGCAGGACATCTGGCGCCCTAGCCAGCTCAGCGGAGCCGGCGAACCTGCCGCCTCCTCCTTGGTGGTGTTGGTGCTGCGGCAGCCAGCTGAAGAGCCAG